>JBAMBJ010001311.1:0-38475 GCA_037043495.1 Drosophila recens | reverse complement strand
GTTACGGTTACCAATTTCAATCGGTTAATACCGGTTAACGGTTACGGTTACGGTTTGAATCCCTGTTCAAAAGAAATTTCATTGATGGAATGATGAAATGATACTTAATATCTCCTGCGATGCCATAACATAGACCAAACCGACCAAACAATTTAATACCGCAGCTTATTTTTTGTTTTTTTTTTTGTTGTTTCCCTGAACCAGTTTCTAACAGTTGCCGTCTGTATTTTTGTTGTTGTTGTTGTTGTTTTTGTAGCTGTCGTTAAGAGGTTGCTGTTTCCGTTCAAGACTCGATCGAACTCGAGACTCGACTCAAGACGCGTAATTAGACACTACACTACAAGTTACAAGCTACGGGGGCTACGGGGGCTACGGCGCTCCAAAAGTTACTCACCGAATTGTGGAAGCCACGCCCAATACGTTCTGCCTTCAGCCAGACCTGCCACTCGCCGGTCTTTCCATTCCACGAGCTGCACATGTGATGCCATTGCCGCATTTTTAGTGGGTAGTTCAATCTATTACAGCAAAAGTTACAGAAACAGAAACACAGAAAATATCATCATCAACATTATGGGTTACACTATAAAGTATGCATATACTATGCACAGTGGAACAAACACGCTAGATTTGCTTTTAATAATTATTAATGTTAATTATGTTAACCTACACTCATGGACAAAATAATAGGTGCACTCTTTCTTTTACTATAACAGCTATTCTAAGTCAAGTCTTTAAATTTAAAAAATATATTTGGAAAGGTCACTCCGTTTGAATGATGCATAACTTTCGTTAACCCATTAAGTACCCATTGAAATATTTGAATTTTAAAAAAAGTCAACTTTGAAAACTTTAAAATATTTTGGCATCCCAACTTTTTTGGTTTGAGCCCGAGGAAAAAATATTTGAAAGTAGAGTTTTTTTCAAATTCTAAAATCTCAATCGGTACTTAATGGATTAAGGAAAGTTTTGTATCATTCAAACAGTCCCTAGGCCACCTACGTTTTGCCTATGATCGAATAAATATAAACTTTAAGAAAACTCTAAAAACCATTTTTTTATGGTGTCCGGTTTTCTTTGTCCGGCACTGTAGTTTGTAAAACTGGGAAACCAATATAGAAGAATTTTAAAAATGAAGATTTTTTTATTGAGATGAATATACACATTAGAAATAAAAATCAAAATTGGATTTGAAAAACAATGATTAGAGCTTAACAACAATTGAATTTTATGCTGGACCGAACCGAACTTGCAATGTAATGGATGAATCGGTTTCTAAACAGTTATTTCGGCTGGAATTTATTCACTTTTTGGAATCGGTAGTGTATAAAATTTTTTTTTGTTACAAATGTTACAAATGTTCGAAAGCTTTATTTCCCAAAACTTTTGGAAAAACCTCCAAAAATCGATTTAGTTTTGAAAATCCAAAATCATATTTGAGATTCATCAATTTAAATTACTAATACAGACAAATCTGGCGATCTTCCCACTGTGCTGTTGTAGAAAATGGGAAGGTTTGTAACTCAATTGGATTTCAATTGGATTTCAATTTGGATTTCAATTTCGATTTATAGTAACGTACCTGTACATTTGCTGACCTTTTATGGCCATCGATAAGAAACTGGAATTTTGCGCATTTGCGACCCAGATTTGTATCTCACGCTGTTCCTTTTCAGCTGTGGAAGTTAGATAGTTAAAGTTAATTAAAAACAAGAAAAAGAAAAAATATGTCGTTGATATTATGAAATCAGAGCAAATTGCGTATTGCACAAATATTGCGATCAACTGATCAATTTTCTTAGCCATTGATTGGCCTAATGCAACTATTTACTGCTATAAGAAATTGCAAACATCAATTGATCAACAACCTTAACTCGAATACGAATACGAATACGAGTACAATTATTAATCAATTATCGACTGGAAAGCCGGTTGAATATATGTACATATTTATGCTTGATGATCATTTGTACGATCATTAATCATCAATCTCAATTCTTTGTTAGCATACTTAATAGTAAATCTTAAGACCACTTAAATCTTATTCATGAAATTGTCTTGACAACAACAAATAATTCACACATTTGTTATTTATTTTGAAATATTTAAGCCCAATGGAGAGACTATAAGATACAGTGCTCTACTTTCTGATATTAGGATTCAGTTTAAATTTTATCAGAGATTTATGTACATTCAAATTTGGCTTTGAATTTGACACTGTGTTTTTTCCATTACTTTCGAGTTTATTTTCCAATCGTGATAAAAATGATTACATCGACTCCAAGACTCTTATGCAAATGATGTGTGCAAATTTCGGTTTTCTTATTTCAAATTTTTTTTTGAAGTTCTCTTTTTCCGCTTTCTTTAGCAAATGTAAAAATCTATATTAACTTCAAAATCGATTTCAATTTTTTGTAACGTGTTTTTTTTTTTTTAATAACAGTAAGACTTTTTTCTTAAAAAGGGTTTAATGTACTTCCAAAGATTTGCATTTTCCAGAAAATTGCATTAAAAGTTACCGATCTGGACGGGAGCTGTATCAGTTTTAACATAAGAATATGCGTGCAAATGTAACGTTCACAACGCTGGATAAAATATATGTATGTTGTAAATCAAATTATTGAAATTGTTACTTTGGTCATCCCAATTACTTGACCAACTGTATGTCTGTGTGTCTGACTGTGCGATTAAGCGCTTTAAGCCGCTTTCGTCAGCTGGAAAGCTCACAAGGCGTTGCCCTCGGGTCAAAAGACAACTGGCATCTGTCAGGTAACCGGAAGCTTTATACGCAGCTTGAATTGCATATTAAAAAAATAATCTCAAATACTAATAAAAATAACAAAAGCCCCGCAATAGCAGCAACTCTTTACAGCTTACTGTAAACTCTGTAAACTGGTAAATTTAGCGCTTATGTAATGTGTGGTCACAATCGACAACGATGTCGTTGTTTTTGGGGTAGAGCGAGAGAGGAAAGAAAGCAGTTGAAAATTGTGAAGATAAAAGACGAACAATATACATTTCCATATACATATGTATATCCATAAAAGTATCTCAAAGATACTTGGTATAACACATAATTGAGCGTACAATCTCATTGTGGGCCACAAACAAAACGATTTCTTACAAAGTCATCTGTCAATTGAAATTGAAATTCAACAAGATAGCCAGCAGTGTTGCCAGCAAAATCTATTTTTAGTGGGTTCAGGCTTCAAAAAAAAAGCCAAATTTTCGCAGCAACAAAATCTGATGTACAGCGAATGTTTTCTTCTTGTTTTATAATATTTATTTATTCTCGAAGATATCATTATAAGCCTTGTGCGAAATGAAAAACTATACTTATTCGATTATACTTATTGAATTCAGTATCAGAATTTACAAAGTGTCTTAATGTATATTTCTAACTGAATAAGAAAAAGAAATAACAGAAAACAGCTAAATACATTTTAAATTTTTTTTTTTAATTTTTTGTAAAAAAATTTACGGGATAAATTTAAAATTTTTCAATATTTGAAAAAAAGCCAAAAATTTAACGGAATAAAGCTATTGTGGCAACACTAAAAAAGAAAAAGAATTTAAGGAAAACTGCGAAACACATTTCAGAATTTGCAATCCATGAATTTACCTTTAAAAAAAAAGCCAAAAATTTGACGGGATAAAAGCTATTGTGGCAACATCGCCAACCAAGAGCTGCATCAGCTGCTTTATGGCCAACAATCGCCATATGCTTGCATCAGGAAGTTGGATTCCTTTCACTTTCCGACCCGACCGAGACCGGCTATGAATGAATACTGTTTACTATTTACTATTTAGTGGAGTGTGGCCCACAAAATTACAATCTGTTGTTGTTGTCGTTGTTGTTGTTGCTGGCCTGGCCCACAGGTTTACAGGTTTACAAGTTTACAGGTCTTCGGGTCTTGTGTTGAAGGTCTCTTCACTTCAGTCTTCAGTTGACTGCAGGGGGCATCATAGCGATTTACAACTCACAATTTACGAGTGCTTTTTCTTACATTATATAAAAGGTCAATGGCCATTGTGTTGGTTTGATTAAGTAAGAAAGTTGCTTAAAGTGATGACCAGACCAGACCAGACCCCTTATAATTTTTACAGTTTTTTTATAATTTGTCTGCATAGTGTTAAGTTACAACAAGTGCTCGACAGTTCGATGCCCAGTACTCGTATTAAAAATATTGAATTGTTCACATTCCTTTTCTTCTCATATTTAAAATAATAATATTTTAAATAAAATCTTGCATCATAAGTTAATATCAAATTTGATCAAGATATAACAGGCAGTTCCAAACACACAATCTGTGAATTTGCTTGGAATATCTTAAGAAACAGAAAAGTTTTCCATACTAAGCAATTCCATGAACTTTGAACCTGAATTTGACACAATAAAACTATCTCAGCTATGTTGTGTGAAAATTTGAGCCTTCTAGGCTAAACCGTTTGGCCAACACGATGATTTTCAAATCAAATTACCTAAGATATGGAATAAAAGATAGAATATACAAAAGATATGAAATGAAAAAAGAAAGATATAAGATAAAAGATAATTAGGGTATTCAGAAACTATGATATTTGTGTTATGGGGCAAAGTGATAACACTGTAGCTAGTGAGTGACCTTTTTAAGTCTCTGTTGTCGTATTTATGATAAATCCCCAGTTCAATGAGTTTAATTTCAATGAACAGCTGTTTTGTATAAAGCAAGCATTCTCATTATTTCGTTTACGCTTATGCGTTTGGTGTCACCATCTTTAACTCTTGTCTTTTTTAATGCTTTTGACACTTAAAAAAATCCATTTTAATAATTTAAAATAATTTGCATCTCTATATTTAAATTTAAAATCTGTCCAAGGAACAATCACTAAAAATGTAATTTGTGTGATTCGAACCCTAGTTATTTAACTGAAAATTCGAATTTTGACAACGGACCAAGAAAAATGATTTACTTTTACAACCAATACCAATACCAACCTCAGTATGACCTTATTTCGTTAGATACTTTTAACAGTCTGGCAGCCTTTCTCCTTTTGAAATTTTGTCTCAATACGACGAATTTTGTATACATACCCCTGGGCATGTTTGTTGTGATATACTTTTTTCTGTGTGTTTGTTCTCATTACAATATACGAGCGGGGGTTGGCGAGCGAAGCGAGCAGGGGGCGGAGCTCCCTAGTTACAATATATAACACAAATATTTGAGTTTCTGAATACCCTAATTAAATATATGAAAATATCAAATTAAATAAAACATATAAACAAAAAAAAATAAAAATAAATAAATAAATGTCTGCCTTTTCAGGAGCAATTCGGACGATCCGTAGAAGGATCCTGCTGTAGCTTTTAAAAAGAAAAATATATCTACTCTTGTTTCCAATGTTTTTCCATTTGCGGGGGCGTAACAAAGTTCGAATCCAAATTTTGTAGTGCTTGCAATGATGTTTACTTAATTTTTCATTATAGGACTTGATTAAATTGATTGCACTCGACCAGCGGTGGGCACGCAAGGGCTCCGGGAGCTGGCGGCTGCTCCCGAATTCAGATTTCGTGCCCACCGCTGCACTAGACACTCACAGTGTTTCCTTATAGAAACATTCACATTCACAAAAAAAAAAAAAAAAAAAAAAATGTTCATCACAAACATACAATGCCGTGTGAGCGTTGTGTGTGTTACTCGGCCCTCGTACTCACCTTCATAGGTCAACATGACATGATCACCGCTGTGATTCGTGAAACGCATCCAGAAACATAGCGTAAATTGATCGAGTTCGGGCAACTCGTTGTTGTATTCAACCGCTCCATCCTGATTGAAAGCAAACTTTTTAACACTACAGCGATCCGAGGATGCGGATGATGACAACGAGGAGGAGGAGACGTAAAGTGGAGTGCGGGGAAAGCTAAGAGATGATTCTTTGATAAGATCATCTTTTAAAATATACGACTCGTAGTGATTATTCGCCTGATCGTGATCGTGGTGATCATTTAATATGATCGAGCCCGTTTCAACGCCATTTACACTGACAGTCGAGTGTGGCAAGACTAAATCATCATGATCATGATCATGTAAATGTTCGTTGTCCTTATTATGATCATCACTGGCGAATTGGGAATAGCTGGTGGCCAACTCGTGACTGCTGCTCGCCTCGCCTGGATGCGACTGCTTTAAACTGTATGAGGTAATCGGGCTGCCGCTTGACGCAATCGGTTTCCAGGCAACAACGGCAAAGAACGGCAGTCCATTGGTCACGAAGAGCACCAAAAATGCCAAACCGCTCCAACTCCAAGACGAGTAAGCTCGCATATTCATGCCGACGATCAATTCGATTGATTGGAAATTGAATTTGAAATTGAAATTGAAATCAAAGCGTTTTCACGTCCGTTTGCGGCGCAGTCTCGCACTTTACTATTCGTCTATTCGTCTACGCATGCGCCAGACAGAGCTCTGACTCTGACTCTGACTTGACTAAAAACAAAAGCAAAAAAACATCAAAACAGAAAGAAAGAAAAAAAAAATACAACCGCATACACCGAGCTCGTTGGATCGTTAGACAAGTACGTCTCAGTCTCAGTCTCTGTCTCAGTTGTAACAAATTGTAAAATTGTATTGAAATTGAAACTGGTTGAGGTTTTCTTTTCATACCCGTTACATGTCAGCCAGTTTTCGGGTGGATTGTATTTATTGCAATCAGGGACTAAAACCGAAACGAACATCGCTTTCAGTTACGGTTTCGGTTATGTTCGGATTTAGGTTTTCGGTTATCGGTTATGCAAAATCCTTGAATAAAGGTTTCGTAACGGTTAACCGGTTTTTGTATGTTTCGGTTCTGAATGGTTTCGGTTCACAAAAACAAAAATTTCTTTGCAAAAATATTATTATATTAATAATATGATTATAATAAATAAATAAAAAAAAATAAAATAAAGTACAAAACTAATAACAAAATATCAAAAATCGCAAACAAGACTTATGACTCGAAAAATATCGAAACAGTTCAAAATTGTTCGTTAAAAATTATTTCTAACTTGTTTTTTAAATTTTTATAATAAAAATGTAAAATAAAAGATGCTTTTAAAATTGTATTTAAACGTTAAACCATAGCTCTTATTTGCAATTTGTAAAATAACAATCAAAAATAAAACTTTTTTTTCAATTTGGATTATATACAGTCGAAGGTCCCCAACTCGAACTTCCCTAACTCGAATTTTCTCTTACTCGAACAAAATCGATTGGCAATAGCGTTTACTGAGCAAATTTCATATAAATCTGCTTCCCTAACTCGAACTTCCCTAACTCGAATTTCTCCATAAGTCGACCAAAATTATTGGCCCGTACTTTGTAAGTCGAATTTTTCGGGGAAAATCCCCAAAATTAATTATGATGACATTTGAATCGGGAACTTCTTTAGTTTTAAATTTCAATCGGTTTTTACCGGTCAAAGGTTACAGTTTCGGTTAGGGTTTTAATCCCTGATTTAAGTGAAAATAATTTTAAAATATTATGTATAAAAAATGTATTGTCCTGACTGACTCAGAATCAACGAATAGGCCAAACGGTTAAGCCTAGAAATATGAAATGGGTAAAAAGAGTAATTTTTAGGATTTAAAAAAAAATTATAAAAAATACTTGCAAAAATATTTTTGAACATTTTTTTTTTGCAGTTTCTCTTAGAATTACAAGAATTTTTTTGCATCAAAATATTTTTTTTGGAAAAAGCGAAATTGTTGAACAGGTACAGATATCTCATAGTCGGGGTCTTTTCCTCTTGTTAATGTTGATGCTTATGCTGTAAAACTGAACATTTTGTTTTTGCTTTTTGCTCTGAACGTAGCGTGTAAACCACTCCACACTATGGGTAATATTCCCATTTTTCTGGCACTAATACATATTTTAATTTTTCAAAAATGCAGATTAGCAAAATTTTTATGCCAATGCATTAAAAAATTATTTAACTGTTGCTACATACCAGAAATGTGAGTATAACAGTTAAAATAACATTAGTTGATACTATATGATTTGTATGCTTGGCGAAATATTAAAAGCGGATAGTGTGGAAAATAATAAAATGTACATCTGAGAAGATTAAGAGTAAAGACGGTTACATGAACCGTTTTGCCAGCCCTACCTCTTGTAAACCCAATGTAAAAACCAAGTAAGTTAATAATTATTGCCAGATAAATAGGAAAATTCCCCATAGTATATTCATATTTAAATATAGTTTATATACTCGTATATGTATATTGAGACCGGTAAAACACACTGACATAAGTAGCTTCCTTTCTTCACCTCTTAATCTAAGTCAGTTGCATAGGAATATTCAACTATCATCCAGTTAAAAAAAATATAACATTCTTTTAGACTCGTTCAGTTAGATTGTTCCATAAATCATCGCATTAATTGCTCCCTCACATGAAATCAACTATTAAATAAGTAAATATATAAATAATTTAAGATAGTTTTTCAAAATAGAAATCTAAGAATAAATGCTAATTATGGAATTCATGGATTTCGAGATAAACATGAAATCTCCGAAAAGTGAAAGCCTTTATATAAATATAAAAATAAAAAGAAACAATGACAGCTCTTTTTAACAATCGCAAGACGCGTCAATAATTGGCAAAGAGCTTAATTAACTGGGTGTGTATTTATTTTGTTACCACATACATACATACATATAGCATGTACTTCATTAATTTCTATCTATTGGCTGTCTTTATTTTTGGCTTTGGCCCTGGCCCTGGAATTTCCAGCAAGAGTTGTGCATAACTAATTGAATTTGAATTAAAGTGAAACTTACTAACAGTATTTCAGCTAAATTAAGGCGAATCTATTTGAAGAATATACTTGCATTTGATCGACTTACTTAAATATATAATAAGTAGTCTAAGATACATAGTACTCTTTGTCCTGACTGAATGACTGACCGAGAATTAACGTGTAGGCCAAACGGTTAAAGCTAGAAAGCTGAAATTTTCACCCAACATAGCTGTGACAAAATACAATTAATAAAAATATATCCAACTAAAATATTAAATTATGAATGTATTTTCTACTTAGTTTATACTAAATAGTATGTATTTTTCTATAATTTTCATTACAGATTGGCAAGCAACCAGCCCCATATTATGTTGGTTCATCGCAAACTTTGCCCCGTGGCATGTATGCCTCGGACCGTAATAAGGTCTCAATGGGTGCGTAATAATCTAGATTTAATAAAGACTTCCAATTTATCTACATAATTTACTATATTTTACTATCTTTTTATAATTTAGTATACTCAAAAATTCGCATTTGGTTTGTTACACAATCAATTTTTTATAAATGTGGTGTTTCACAAATTTTAAAATTTTCTGAAAAGCAGGGCGCCAATATTTCTAAAACGAAAAATATTTTATTTCTAATTTCACTAGATCAATTCCTGAAAACGGAAAAAGTTATTAAAATTGGGAAGTCATGGCATTTTAATACCAATTTCTTGATTTATGATTTTTTCTAAAGTGTACATTAAATGGTAGTTTTTTTCTCTAACATTTTGAGATTTAAGATTTTGTTTTATCTAATCTAATAATTTAATGTTTGTAATGAAGATAATTTCCTATTATAAATATGTATATTACATATGTGCATATTTATACAATTGTTAAAAATCCCATGCATAAATATATATTACGTATGTATAATTTAAAAACAATAAAAAAATATGTATGTATAAAAGGAGCGCCTGTGAAAGCATTCAGATCGCAATCAGATCGAGGGGGTAGCATGGAACCACTGTTTCCATATTCCTCGGATCAATTATACAGTATACCAGGTACACGAATCTACAATACCTTTTATTACTTATGTTTAATGAATCATATGCCTTATTTTCATGTATACTTGTACTTACTATGAACATATATTCGTTTATGGGTTTTCCAATTGAGCAAGTGACAATTATTGAGAAATTCGTAAATATTAAAAACTTAGTTAAGCCTTGAGTTGATTTGATTTTGATTTACCGAAAATGCTATCTTATATTGGTAATAATATAATGAATAGTAATAAGTAAAGGTCGTAAGCCATTTGTGAACATTGTACGAAATTTCACTTACAGACGGATATACCAGCTCCCCAGAAAGGAGCACGCGTGGCAACTATGAGGAGCCGTACTACAGTCAGTACGGCACACGCGGCCCTGTTGTGGCGCCCATCATTGACGAGGAGCAGAGGTAAGTCTCCTCCTTCTTCTTCCGATGACCAACAATATTCGAAAAACTTTAAACCTCTTGACGAGCTAAAATTCAAGTGAGCAAAACATACATATGCGTATAAATTTCTGATTTCCAATTTTGTGACGAACGATATTAAATTTTGCATATAATGCGTAAATTGTTTCTAAAAAAAAAAAGTTTGGCATTCAGTACATTGCGCCAAAAGGTCCCGATTCTTCTTTATACCTTAAATAAAAAATAAACTTTTTTGGACTGTGTCGAATGCCAAACTTTTTTCGTCACAAAATTGTACATACACTCGCTAGAACAACTATGCGTACACACTTTTTTTACTTTAACAGCTATTGTAAGTCAAGCCATCATAGTAAACAAAATATATTTGGAAAGGTCGTTTAAATTCCGTTTGAATGATGCAAAAATTTCCCTTACCCATAAATTACCCATTGAACATTTTTAATTCTTGTACAGGTCTAATGTGAAACTTTTTTCCCAGATTTTTTGAAAAAAATGTTTTGATGCAAAAAAATTATTCGAACAATTCAAATAGTGTCTACTCCTTTTTTCCTACTTTTCACACAAAACATTTTATTTTGCAGTTACTCTTTAAATTGTTTCAACAATTTTTTTGCATCAAAATAATTTTTTTTTTAAATTCGAGGATAAAAGCTAAAAAGTAGAGCTTTACAAAAACTCGAATTTTTCAATGGGTATTTTATGGATTAAGAAAATTTTTTCATCATTCAAACGGAATTTAAACGACCTTTCCAAATATACTTTTTTTACTATGATGGCTTGACTTACAATAGCTGTTAAAGTAAAAAAAGTGTGTACGCATAGTTTTTCTGGCTAGTGTATATCAAAAATTATGGAAATGTTTTTGTCACTAGATTATTACCTCGTAAAGAGGGTTTTTTTATATGTTTGCTTCTTTTAGTATTTGATAACTTTATTATTAATTTATTTAATTAAAAAAAAAATAAGAAAAACTTTAATATAATTTAAATTGCGATTAGTTAATTATTGTGATTATTCTCTTTGATACTTTCATAAAGCGATGCGGCTCTTGCGGAGGACCAATACTCGTTGTATGGCATGAAAGTTGGCCCAAATCGTCTGCCACATCGCGGCAATCAGATTTACGATCCAACTAGGTGAGCATAACCAAATTTCTGTTTCTGTTTCTGTTTGCGCATCGATTTCATATAAGTTGCATAGTCTGGAGCCTGAAGTAAATTTGAGATCATTGTTTGATCGTTATTCGCTTGGTTTTTCGTGCTGCGTTTGCTTCGTCTGTAGATTTTAATGCGTTTAACGTTGCCATTGTTTGAGGTTGTCGTTGCTGTGGCCACGGGATGAAAATAAGTCGTGCCTTTGCTCTTAATGGCCTGAACAATCAGGCAAAGCAAATAGCCGCCAAATGATAGAAATGCCAACGAAGTAATGCTTATTTGGAACAGGGTCTGCAACTTGGACGGCTTCTCCTCGCTTTCAGTCCAAGAGGACACGTGATGATCGCCGGACGAGTGCCAGGACTGTGAGGGACCGCTCTCTGACATTCCACTGCAAAACAAAACAAATTAGATTAATAACAATCAGGATTAAAACCGAAACAAATATCGGTTTCAGTTACGGTTTCGGTTTCGTTCGGATTTAGGTTTTCGGTTATTGGTTACGCAAAATCTTTGAATAAAGGTTTCGTAACGGTGAACCGGTTTTTGTATGTTTCGGTTCTGAAATACCGGTATGGTTTCACATTCATAATAAAAAAAAAATAAATTAAAAAGGCACTACTTTCTTAATGTTTCATTTACACTCTTATTTCAATTATAAATCAAAATTAAAAATTAAAAAGGGAAATCAAAAATACAAAACAAACCAATAACAAAATATCTGATATCGCAAACAAGACTTATGAGTCGAAAAAAATAGAAATAGTTTGAAATTTTTCGTTTTCAATTATTTTTAAATTGTTTTTTAAATTTGTATAGTAAAAGTTGAAAATAAAAAATGCTTTTAATATTGTATTCAAAAGTTTTAACATAGCTTCTATTTGCAATTTTTAAAATAACAATTAAAAATACATTTTTTTGTAGCTATACTATTTATTATAATAAAATTTGTCGGCGGTGCTACATTCGAGCATACTCGACTACGGGGTCTAACAAACGGGAAAGGCTTTAGTCGAGTGACCGACTATAGGATATCCGTTACTTATGAAAATAGACATAAAATATTTTTTATTGCATAATTCTAGGCGCTTACTTGAAACTTAAAAAAGCCATTACTAACATTCTGTTTGAACGATCTTGTTACGACTTAGTAGGATGATAGCTTATAAAATTAGTTAAAGTTAATTACCAAAAAATACGTAATATTTTAAATACTGTGCGTGATCGTGAATATTTATACTTTCTGGGGTCAGAGATGCTTCCTACTCTCTGTTACATAAATTTTAAGAAATACATATATACCCTTTTACTTAATTTTCAAGTAACGGGTATACAAAACTGTATTAGCTACTGATTAATTAAATATAATTCAACCCACCGATCGGCAGCCATTAAGGCCATTCGCTGAGGAACATGAGGCGACGATTCGTTGCAGCTAGTGGCATCGGAATCTTCAGTAACATTACCACCCACATACTCATCCGCATGCCCAGTCTCATCCTTGTGAAAACTGCCAGTATCAAGAGTGCTCATCATTTGCATCGATTTCTTTAAGATCAGCAAGTCTTGAAGTTGAAAATTTGATAGGCAGTTGGCAAAGCGTTGTGGCGAACTGGTAACTGTTTTTTTGTTGTTGTTGTTTAGAATTCAATTACCGATTAGTTAAGTTAGTTAAGGTTGCAAGTTAGTTACACTCATGGACAAAATAATAGGTGCACCCTTTCTTTTACTATAACAGCTATTGTAAATCAAGTCTTCAAATTTAAAAAATATATTTGAAAAGGTCATCTAAATTCCGTTTGAATGATGCATAACTTTCCTTAACCCATTAAGTACCCATTGAAATATTCGAATTTTAAAAAAGTCAACTTTCAAAACTTTTTTCCTAGATTCAAACAATTCTAATACTGACTGCAAAAAAAAATATTCAAAAATATTTTTGCTAGTATTTTTTTTATCATTTTTTGAAAATCGCTAAAAAAATCCACTTTTTGCGTGAAAATTAGGAAAAAGGGGTTAAAATAGTAATTTTTAGGATTTTCAAAAAATTATAAAAAATTTTTGCATCCCATGTTTCAATGGGTACTTAAGGAAAGTTATGCATCATTCAAACGGAATTAAGATGACCTTTCCAAACATATTTTTTAGATTTGAAGACTTGACTTACAATAGCTGTTATAGTAAAAGAAAGAGTGCACCTATTATTTTGTCCATGAGTGTAGTTATTTATTGTAACACCTACCACTGCAATAGGCCATGGCTATTTCGATTCTCAATTCTCTACCGCCCCGGCAGACTGTAGACTCGCAACTGCTGCAAACAAAGAATGAAACAAACCTTGGATGTCAGTCTTCAGTTTGTCAGTTGCTCAGTTTGTAACGCTTGCATGAGCCAAGTAAAGTATTTCAACTTTCGTGACATGAATCCGCATTTAGGCTTGACTGCTCAATTAGATCTAGATCTAGATCTTGACAGGAACGGAATTGAACGGAACGGAAGTGCTGGCAACACTAACTAAACTTGTCGCAATTACTTGTGTGTGCCACTGTTGGGTCTAATTAACTGTCTTTTGTTTATAATGTATTTGTCATTTCATTGGCATCGAGTAAACAAATGTTAGCTTGAATTCATAACTGTTTAATATCGATTAGCATTACTAATCAATTAGATTCTTTTTGTAATCGTAGTGACTATATAATTCACTGTTGAAACGAACATTGTGTTTCAGTATAAGGTTGTCGAAAAAGTCTTGCGGAATTTAGGTTATGTGAAATCTTTCAATTAAGGTTTCATAACGGTGAATTGGTTATAATAATGTTTCGATTTAAGTCAAATATGCGCCGTTTTGTTCGATGACGAGTTCCCAACGAGATGCCAACTTCATAATGCCCCTCTTATAGAAGCTCGCTTCCCTATTGTCAAAAAACTCGGAGAGCGAATTTTCACAGGACTCTCTTGTGGCCAACTTCCGACTACCAAGCTCGTTCGCCATGGACAGAAATAGGTGGTAATCACTTGGTGCGAGATCCGGACTATACGGTGGATGCAAAAGAACCTCCCATCCGAGCTCCCGGAGCTTCTGGCGCGTCACCAAAGATGTGCGTGGCCTGGCGCTGTCCTGATGGAAGACAATTCGGCCTCTGTTGATCAAAGATGGCCTCTTCTGCATGAGTGCTGCATTCAAGTGGTCACAGTTGTTGCGCATATACAGATCCGAATTAAGCGTTTGGCCATAGGGGAGCAAGACTCATAGTGAGATGATTCCCTGCCAGATCCCACCAAACACACAGGCATCTTATGATCACCTCTGCACCAGAACTGAAAACAGTTGAAACCATTCGTTGTGCGAAGGAAATGGAAACTTGTTATCTGGGTCCATAAACAGCACAAATTTTATTGGCAGCATGAGATGCATTTTTGCCTTTATCGTAGTAGTACTGTAAAATATGCCATATTTATCTCTTTATTTTGCTCCATGTTTGCGACGCTATAACTCACGAACGACTAAAAACAAACAACAATAAATCAAACAGCTATGTTAGCGCGTGAAAAGAGCTTTCAATTAAAAATCTCGGTCAGACGTAAACCTGATGCGACGAATACAACTTCAGTACGACGCGCTTGCAAAGATCAAGCTTGCGGAAATTACCGGCTAAAGACTTTTTTGACAACCTTCAGTATAATGATAACGATTACACAATAATCAGAAATAATCTAAAATTATTACAATTATTTAAAAATAATCAGAACAAATCAAAAATAATCTTTCTGATTATTTCGGATTATTTTTGATTATTTCTGATTATAAGATAAATGATTGTAGCTGATGATAAATGATGTAGCTGCCACAAAAACGATAGGTCGATATTAAAGGACAATTATGAGAATTGCATGGGCATCACATCTGCGGCGTGCCGGGGACTGGGCCCAGGGTATATTACTGTCGAGTGCACTCGACTGATCCGCTTGTTATAAATAGTTCTCATTTTGGACTCTTGGCACATATTTAAAAACTGAATCGATTTGTTAATGACTAATGAATTGTGTTGTTGTTTTTATTGCAGACCTGAGGATTTGCATCGCATCCGAGTGGAGCATATGGAGCGTCAATTGGCCAACTTGACTGGATTGGTCCAAAAGGCTTTGGTCAATCAAAATCCTCAAATCGCACCAATAGCCGTGCCCACATTAGACTCCAACTATCTCGTTGTGCCCTCACAGGGTATACAGGGTATGTACATATACCATTTGTATATATATGTATATGTATGTATGTATATGCTTTTTTGCTTCTTAAACACTATGTGCAATCCATAAGCTACCAAAACTAATAATTATAGATGCCAATTTTAACTTAAAAGTATTCATAGAAATGTGATCTTTTATATCGAGTATACACCACAATAACAAGACTTATTTTTTTAAGTTTTATTTAAAATCAACAAGCAATTATCAAAGATTTTTAGAATTATAATCGTTAGAATTGACATCATGAATGTATGCATGATTTAACTATGATAAGTCCGTACTCATACATACACATACCCCAGGAATATAATGGAATATATGTGGATGAAGTTATTCAAAAAAAATATACTGTTAACACAAAAGATTTTATGCAAATTTCTTAAAAAAATCTTATTTAATTTCCGTTTGAATGACACAAAAATTTCTTTAACCATGGAAAATTTAGAATTTTTGTAAAAGTGTTTTTTTTCTAATTTTTTCCTCAGTCTCAAACAAAAAATATTTTGGTGCAAAAAACTTCTTCAAGTAGTATTAATATTATTTTTTAGAATTTTTTATAATTTTAGTATTTATAGTATTTTTTATAATATTTTGAAAATCCTAAATTTTACTATTTTAACCCCTTTTTCCTCCTTTTCATACAAAAAGTGCCATTTTAGCAATTTTCAAAAAATCATAGAAAATACTAAAAATATATTTTTGAAATTTTTTTTTGCAGTCACTCTTAGAATTGTTTGAAGAAGTTTTTTGCATCAAAATATTTTTTGTAAAAAATCGAGAAAAAAAGTAAAAAAAAAACACTTACAAAAATTCTAAATTTTCCATGGGTACTCAATGGGTTAAAGAAATTTTTGTTTCATACAAACGAAAATTAAATGATAAGATTATTTTAAGAAATCTGCATCAAGTCTTTTGTGTTTAAAATATACTTTTTTGAATAACTTCATCCACATATACTTATTTCACTGGGTGTATGTCTTCAAAAACTGAACAAGTACTGTTATTGTCTCTATTTTTTTTTTGTGTATTTCAATTTAAATTTAGCTAACGGCTCCGCTGATGAGCTGTACGTTAGGGAAAAGGCGCCCAAGTTGGGCAAAAACTCGTGCCGTAAGTGTACAAAACAAAACAAAAGTTTCTTTAGGTTCCTCAATATCAATGTCAATTTTCAGAAAAATCCGTGTCGTTTGAAAAATCAGTTTCATTTAGCGACGATATACAAGGAATTCCCAAATCTCATAATCCCCTACATGCCGGTAAATAGAAAATAAAAACATAAGATCTTTGATTTCAACAATATTATTTTCACTTTCATCGCAATGTTTTTATTATACATTTCAATAAAATGTTTTTGAACTAAGTTTGAGTAGAACTAAACTTTATGCCTTTTATATTACCACTCATCCCTAATGATCTATAACCTGATATTACTAAAACACTGGAACTAAAGCTGATACGAAGCCAACAAAGCCGGCAATCAAATCATCTACCTTGCCACGAACATCGTCACAAGGTAAGATCCCAATGATCCAAATCAAATGAAGAGAATACTATACTTTTTTCCTATGTTCGGCAGTTCTTAATCCTTCAGTCTACAGGTGGGAAAATCCGCTTTATTAGCTAACATTATTTAAATTTTTCGAATCTTTAATATGTTTTTTTTTTCTAATATATATATTTTTTAAATTTAAATATCGTCGTTTAAACAGTTGCAGAATTTACAACAAACAATTTTGGCGACACGAGCTAACTATAATATGTATTTTGTATTTTAACTAATTTTTCCCGCCAAATCTAGATTTTTTTTTAAGTGTTTTCCTTGAATTAAAGTTAAAAATTAATTTTGATGATAAAAAATTATGAAAAAAACTTTTACTAAATAATTTTGATATTTTTGTTCAATTCGAAGATATGAATTAATATTAGCTAATCTAGCGGTTTGAAATGAAGGGAATATATTTTAATGTTAGGAATTCTTACCAGATGCACAATTCACGCATGCATTCAATATCACATACAAATATAAGTTTTTGATATTTGAAAACAGCGGTGGGCACGAAATCTGAATTCGGGAGCACTACAACAACCCTTTTAGAGTCTACCTAAGTTGGGAGCAGCCGCTGCTCCCGGAGCCACTGCGCGCCCACCGCTGTTTTAAAATTTGAATTCTTGCTTAAATAATCTAAAAATTGAAATTGAAGCAATATCAATCAATCAATCACTCAACCACGAACAAATATAATATTTTCACATAATTTGTATTAAGTTTGAATTTAGCCTGAAAGCGATAAATAAGTTAATGAAAATTGAATACGTTCTCCCCCAAGAACGCGATCGTCTAAAGCCGCCTCCGCCTCCAAAGCCCATTGTGCTGGCCCAGACGGCCCATCCGAGTTACCGGGCGGACATCGCACTCGCCCCCGAGGTCTATAATCATTTGAGGGGCCTGCAGAAGAAGGCCAAGGATCTGCGCATGGAAGTGCGAACCTTGAGGCGATTATCTCAAGCACAATCAGTCGCTGTACGTGAGGATATCAAAAGCACCTTTATGCGCATTCGCGCCACCTTGCTGGCCAGCGGCAGTGGCAGCTTTTGGGGTCAGAGCGATCAGGACACCACCCGTATATCGAGGGAGGAGGAACTCTATAAGCAAGAAGTCATACGACTTGAGAAGGATCTCAGCGACTTGGAAGCATCCGTGGAGAATTTACGTGGCGAAGTCATCAATCGACGGACTCGAGTCAATATGACCGCTGTCGAGGATATGGCCCTAGTTCTAAGTCGCGCAAGGTATATACATATACAGAGTTATATAAATGCTTAGTATGATTTATTTAATTAGCCCAGTAATAAAAATGTACACCGACTTATGACCATGCCTGTGCGTCCCCGTAACTACCTAGAGCAAATGCGAAATGTGGCGAGATGTGGCGTGTAATTTGGAAGATAATACTCTTAAACCATAATAAAATAATGCAGTTATCTATTTTATAAATAATTTTGATATATTACGATCATTTTATTTATTTTACAATCTTAATTAGTAATTTGTAACGCGACACGCGAACGTGACAAGATTTTCACCTATTTTGAATTTGTTCATCAAATTTTATTCGATATATCGAAAACAGCTTGTAAAACTTGTTTTAAATTAAACATTCAATGTATTTCTATGTATTAAAATGGTTTGTGCTACAATCTTACTATCTTATTTAGTGTAATCTTTACAATACAAACGGTACATTTTGGAAGTCAATTTTTAAAGAAAATGGGCAAAGATATAGAAAAAGTGAATTAATTCCAATGTAGAATCTATATGTTCATCCTATTGAATTTCTTCTAGCTTAAATTAATAACTTGAATACATTTTTGATAGAAAATTTCACAAGATGTGAGTTTTTGATAAATTTTACAGGTAGACCTTTTTTCTGGAAATGCCCATATTCATTTATATGATCACATTACAAAATTTACATATCCACAAATATCTTGTGTATTTTTTTCCTTATACGATTCAATTATATAATAATCTTTAATAAATAAATTCTAGCAAAACTGTTGCTGAACTCAAGCTCAAGTTTCCAACACTGTCGAATGGCTTGCGTTGTATCCTGTCCAACGAGATGGAGAAAGTGGTACGCGAAGAAAAGTTCCTAAAAGAAGAGCCGGACCGTCTGGAATCGGCACTACGTCGCTGCAAAAAGTTAACTGGCACCTTGGTGACACTTAAACGGTTTGTAACTTTATTTAATTTATTGATTTATTCTTATTTGAAAGTTTAATTCAGGGGTGCCCAAAGCTGCCTTATGGATGTGCACGCACCAATACAAATGAAATAATGCGCACGCACACATGAAACGAAAATAATTTGTATTTCAATGTGTACACTGAAAAAAAATAGGAAAGTTGACCTAAAGCGTAATGTGCAAAATTTGTTTGTGTAATTTGCCAATGTGCGCCAGAAGCTTACCAATGTGTATTCTCACACACTTCCCATATCCTATGTGCAAAACAAAAACAAATGTGCGTCGTGTGCATAGGCGATGGGCATCCTTGGTTTAATTTATTGAAATTTCAAACAAAAATTAGTTGCAAGTAAATTGAGAATTTCAATAGAACTAAAATATATTTTTGAAAAATTTCAAATTTGAATTCTTTTTTGGCAATAGATTGGCTAGCGTGCAGGAACAACGCTTACCGCCCAATGAGCCGCCAATAACTGAAGAGTCCCTACGTTCAGCAGATATTTCTGTCCCTGACAAGGTGAGTTCATTATCTCTTCAACTTCAAAAAAAAACGTACACAAAAGGAAAACACACACACACTCAGCTAATTTTGAAAGCAAAATCAAAATCAAAATCAATTACACCTAGGGCTGTATTGCCAATGCTACTTTAATGCATTAAACACCATACGTTCCATACCGTTCCATATGTCATACATAATTATAATTATAATTATAACGTAAACGTATACTAATGTTTAATAATATACTTTTCTATGATTTCAATGACCAAAAAACAAAAAAAATCAAAATATGTATCTAAAATACAAAATTAGTTGCTTTTGACCGAAAAAAAAGAAGTATTTGCATTGGCTACGTTTAATTTTGAAACATGCATTTTATTGCACACTATAATTATAGTATATCCTTGCTAAATATTGTAAAAGTCGCAGACATTATACTAAATATAATATGTAAGAGTTTTACATACATACATAGAGTACTTAAGAGGTTACTTTGATTGTTTGCGAAATTTTCGGAATTTTCAAGTTTGCACATTTTTCAAAATAACAATAATGATATAGCAATGATGCCGATGATAATGATAATGATAACGCACAACATGACGACAAGTTGTAAATAAATCTATAAATATATTCTATATCATTCTTGATCAGTCCAATAGCAATTCCAAAAACCATCAATGACTTGGTATTTTGAAATACTCATTTCTATCAATCTCAATTTTAGATTGTAAAAACTTACAAAGCAAGTGTGATCAAATCGAAGAAAGTTCCATTAGTTTCATTAGTAGCAACAATATTTATCTTTTTTTTTTTTTTAGTTTACAACAATAATTATTTAAATTCAGTCAAGCAATTGTGTATATATATTTGAAATACATACATGATAATACTGACAAATTTAGGTTGCATTTAAATTTAAATTGTTAATAATAAGTTGGCGATCATTGACTTTTTATTGATTTATTTAATTTCATTTCATTTAATGAGCAAACAAATTTCAGGTTTAACCTTTAGTTTTCTTTTTGTTAACTGGCATTTTATTACCTTCAGAATATTATATGAAACTTAAATAAACAAACATTAAGTAGCCAAATTTAATAAGTTGGGTTTAATAATAAATTAATACAAATATGTTAATACACAAGAGAAAAGAAAAAGTTATCAAATTCATTTTCGAGTTTTTTAAGAATTTCAATGTAAGAATTTTGTTAAAAAATAACGCACAATGGAAGATCATTGTCATAATTCATATCAAAAAATTGGTAGCTCTAAAATGCAGTATTTTTGGTGAAGATTTCAAAAACAGAGACAAATTTGTTGCCTAAGTTTAAATCTATTATAAAGTTGAATTTTCGATTTTAAATTGGCAATTGTATGTAAATAAACTTTATTAATTTTATGAACAATTAGTTAAATTTTAAAATATTAAAAGGTTTCATAAAAATGCCATCCTAAAAGTGATCCAACCCCAAATTGCTTATATTTTATTGAGTTTTCGTATTAACCAAATACGATTGGCTGTTATTATATCAATATCAATATATATACTTAATCAAAAAAAGACATACTCAATCTTAAAAACAGTTTTTAAAACTGAAATTTTTACAATATTTTTTAAATGCGCAAACGTCTTAAGTATTTAACACGCTATTCATATTCATATGATGACAAAAACACCAATCAAAGTAAAAAAAAAATAAAAACTAAAGTCTTATAAAATGAGGTTTACCTAGTGATTTCATTTTCTTCTTCTTGCCTTTTTTTGGAACTAACAATTTTGATATCGTGATATCGTGTATACAACAACAACTACAACCACATAGTTTAACTGGCGATGGAGTTCTAACTTCAAAGAGGCAATTACTGAGTAATGACTGAAAATATTAAAAAAAAAAAAAACAAAACAAAAATTACAAATTTTACTTAAAAACCCTTTTTAAAAATATAAAAAAGATGAACTCATTAAAAACTATGTCAATTTTATTTTAGCTAAACATTATTTGCTCCGCATTAAACATAAAACTAGTTTATATTTTTGTATACTACTTACTACTGCTATAAACTTCTCAATACTAAAACTAATACTAAACTCGAAACCATATTTAAAAAAAATAAAACTCAAACTCATTATAAGCTATCCATAAAGCCCAAAAACCAAACCACACATACCAAACTGCAACTATCATTAGTTACATACATATGTACATCTATATAATATATCCAAATTATGTGTATATTTACATATAAATGTGTGTGCTTAACGTGCTTTCCAAAAGAGAATTTATTGGTTTGTTAATTAGCATACACTTTTGGTATATGCTCCTTACTCTTTGTTCCTCTTTGTTCGGTGCTGTTTAATTAAAACTAAGGGAAACCTTGTGTACAAATGATAAATAACATGTTAAATCAGTTTAAAGTGCCTTACACTTATGTTTTTTAAGATCATCCATCAAGAACAGTGTTTGAATGTATGGCAAATATAAGAAATTAATTCGAATTGACACAATTTATATTTTATTCAATTCTTAAAGATCGTTTTTGATCACCGTACCTGACCTGAAGCAATAATTCAAATACCAAGTACCAGATATACATACCTATTCATCAAAATGTTCGTCTACACCAGCGATGTGAATGACATTTTCAATAATAAAAAATAAAAAAGTCGCCGTCAGCGCGAGCCTGAATTTTGTAGAATTGCAGAAATAACGCATAAAGCACTGAGAGCAGCGGGAGCCAAGGCGTGCCCATCGCTGGTCTAAACTGGTCACAGCTTATAAATAAAATAGTATTTGTTTTGATTGCTTTTATTGTCTGTGGTATGTCTATGTCTATCCACAGTTCCACAGATTATATTACATTTCGAAGGATATAAGATAAGCCAAGAGGACGTTTTATTTATTTTCTAAATAAAAATAAAACATGTATTTTTTATTCTCTTTTTTTAACACTTTTTTGTTCGCTGTATTATATTTCTTCTCGTTAATCTTGTTTTTTTTTTAAGTATCAATGTTTATTTTTGTAAAAAGCTCTTTCGTAAAAAGTGTAATTTGACTTATTACGAATATTAATATCAAATAAAATGCATGTGTGTGTGTTTAGTATAAATATGAGGTCCTGATACAGTATTTATAAAATAGGACATTTAGTTTTGAACTATTACAATTGATGATAATTGAATTCTGTTGTCAGCTGGATTTCCAATTTGGTTTCAATCACCTAAATAAACCGATAAAATGGAATTTTTCAACTTTTGGAAAGAGTTAACTTCGGAAGTTCCGAAGACTTAATAAATATACATATTTATATACATATTCATAGACGGTTTTATTTTGCTTTTAATACATTTTTTCTCTCGTTTCTTTATTTATGGGGTTTTTATAAATTATTAAAATTGTTCAAATACCCAAAAGCTAGTTAAGTGACAAAATAAACATTCCTGTATATTAATGTTGTAGTTAAAAAGCGTATGTACAAAAATGTAATGTACCCCTGTCATTTATAATAATAATGAAATTAACAAAATTCAATAATGAAAATGACCAAAAGTGTTTTTAAACTCAATGTCAGTCACTTATGTATGTTCTCACTCATCGATTGTTGTGTCTTTGAAGTTTTAACCATCAATACATATGCCCATCATAAATCATCATCATCATCATTATCATTAAAACATCCATTTACGTCAGGGGTGCCCAAAGCGTAATGTGCAAAATTTGTTTGTGTAATTTGCCAATGTGCGCCAGAAGCTTACCACACACTTCCCATATCCTATGTGTAAAACAAAAACAAATGTGCGTCGTTTGCATAGGCGCTGGGCATCCCTGATCTACGTATTTAAGCATAATCATATTCATCATGTTAAGAAATCTATACAATCTATATTTAAACATTTAATCGGTGAAATCTACTTTATTTCAAGCTAAACATGTATCAAGGGTGCCACAAAAAGCGCTTTCGCTTGAGTTTCACTTAAATTGCATACAAATTTAAGTGAATTTCAAGCGAAAGTGATTTCTGTGGCACCCCAGTATACATTGTTTTATCATATCGCTTTCGTTTTTTTTATTCTCAATCATAAGCATAAACAAATTAAAAACTTTATTAAAAATTAAAATGAGAAAAAAAAATACAAATTCCCAATCTTTCTGTGTCTTAATAATCACCTCAATTTCTTTAAGAATGTTTCGGACTTTTGCAATTAACGGGTCACGTTTTTATAAATGTTATTATTAATTACATTATTATTATTATTATTATTATTATTGTCATCATCATTACGACGCGCATTATGAATATACATACACACAATCACAAGTCTCCGAGTTAACGTTTGATTTGCATTTTTATTATTATGCATGATGTGTTGATATTATATATATGTATATGTATATTAGTATAGGTATTATAAGCGGCAGTCTTTATTTATTTTGAAGCATCGGTGGGCATGCAATTTTCAATCAATTTCCATTTTTTTAACCAAAAACCATCAAAAGTGCGAGCATTCAATTAAAAAGTCGCCGTCAGCGCGAGCTTCAAATTCGTGAAATTTGTCATTACGAAATTATTGCTTGTGCGTCTCTATATACTTATATTTTATTATTGTTAGCTCGCTCGAGCCTATTTGCACTATATAATTTAATTTTAAAAGTTTATTCAAAGTAAAAATAATAAAATAAAGGAAAAAAATTAAATTTAAGGCAGTGTACAGACGGACATATCTCTGGTGCCACTTATCGATGCCCACCGCTGATTTCAAGATTCAGTTACTTTTTTTCAAAATAATCAATATCAATTTAATTATAAATATCGTATATCGTATATTGTCATTTTGCACAGCATGATTCATTGATATTGTTATGCAATCTCTGTATTTCATTAAAGCACAACAGCTTTTCTTTTTTATTAAGCCACTAATTTGATGGATTTTTTGGATTTGTACAATTGTCTTTCATTTGATTGTATTGTTTTTTTGTTTGTTTTTCGTTTTTTAATACTGTACCTCATAAGTGCACATATATATGTACATACTAACATACGCGTGTGTATGTATAAATGTGCAAATTTTATTAAACTTTTTCTTTAGCTTCAAATGGTTAACAATAATTCATTTATTTCACAATTGGCCAATTGTTTATTTTTATAGCCAATCCCAACACCCAGGATGGGGTCGTTCA
This sequence comes from Drosophila recens, assembly GCA_037043495.1. Classification (NCBI taxonomy): domain Eukaryota; kingdom Metazoa; phylum Arthropoda; class Insecta; order Diptera; family Drosophilidae; genus Drosophila; species Drosophila recens. The sequence goes on along the minus strand of JBAMBJ010001311.1, from coordinate 13,417 downwards.
CTATCAGCGGGGGACTCGCACCCGAAAACGCACTCGATGCTCTGCTAGACGAGCTCAAGACATTCTCAAAGCCAATTGCTCAACAACAACAGCAACAACAACAACAACACCAGCAACAACAGCAGCAACAACAACAGCAGCAACAACAGCAACCTTTCGAGGTAAACATAAAATTATTTGACAACAAGCTGAGTGCACTCGACAGTAATATACCCTATTCCTTAATTATCCAGCATACATACATACATGTAAATGAGTGATTTGAACCATACCTGTTTAATAATGATTAGTAATCATAATCATTAGTAATAAGATTATTTTTGTTTTAAAGTCGAACTAATGATTAAATTACGATTATTTTCGGTTTTGCCCATTTATTTAATGATTACGAATACAAAAAAATCAAAAATATTCTTAAATTATTACAATTATTCAAAAATAATCAGAAAAAAATCAAACATAATCTTTTTGAGCATGTCGGGACGGAACACTGATCTTTCATGAATTCTATAAATATCTACAAAACCATACAAGGGAATCTCAAATATATTTTTGCTAATATTTTTTATAACATTTCGATAATCTTAACAAATAGACGATTATAGCCATTTTTTCATCCAATACATTAAAAAAGTAGCTTAAGGCCCTATTCTCCTTCAGATTGCTGTTTTTGGACCTTTTTTGAAAAAATTCGCATTTGAAAACGCAATAAGATATTTGAATTTTGTTGCTTTTATTGAATTAGTAATTAATGAAAGAAAATAAAAAAATTTTTTTTGCCTCGACACGAGGGGTGTTCAAAAAGTAATGAGACTTCAAAGTTGGTGGTGCAAAAAAAAGGTGTCGTCATGGCGGCCACGATTCCGGGTCTCCGGAGCGTCTGAAAAAAAAAAAATATAGGGTTATGATCAGCATAGATGTAATTCTGGCCCGTAGCAAAATAAAAATTTTGCGATTTTTTTTGTCAAAATGGCGTCACTTGAAATTGAAAAATCGAATTTGGACCCATTTGTTTGTAGTTTAGTGTAAAAAAAAAATAGTAAAAAAAATCGCAAAATTTTTATTTTGCTACGGGCCAGAATGGTGACAATTCTACGTCGATTAAACTTAGTTTCATCCAAATCGGTTCAGTAGAACTGGCGGAATCGTGGCCGCCAGCTCGAAAAACGTGGTTTCGACGAGATAAACGCGTTTAAAGTTTTGACTTCCCTTGCATTAACATTAACATTGCTGGATAAAAATGGCCATATCTCCTTAAGTATTTCGAATTTCTAAAAATCCTTTTAGGGGCATATTCACAACTACCCAAGCTATAAATAAATGCAAAAAAAAAAAAGTGGAAAAAAATTTTTTGCTGAAAGAGAATAGGGCCTTAAGGAACAATTTTCAAAAAATTATAAAAAATACTAGAAAAAATATTTTTGAAATTTTTTGTTTGCAGACACTATTAAAATTCTTTGAAAAATTGTTTTGCATCCCAACATTTTTTGTAAAAAATCGAGGGTAAAAGTTGAAAAAGTTGATTTTTACAACTCAAAAATTTTCGAATAATTTCAATATTTTTAAATTATGAGTTGATATAACATTAGTTTTCTGTAAATACTTTTGATCAGGTTTTAATTTAAGTTAGTTGAAATTAAAGCTTTTGAATAAAGTTGCTTTTTGTGCTGGTTGAAATAAGCTGTGAGTCACCGTATGTACATAGGTTTCTAATCCATAGACTGTATTGTATTGTTGAAGGTTCGTCCCGAAGACTCCACGTCCGATGAGAGCGCCCAGGCCGCCGTGCAAAGTACAGTCACCACGCAGATCTCGCAGGCGCGTCTGTTCACGGAGGCGAACGTGAACATGCAGCAGGCGAACAGCACGAGCAACACGATGACGATGGTGACAACCGGAGGAGCATTGGCCCATCAGCAGTCTCTGCAGTCTCAATCTCAGCCATTGATGGTGCACACAAATACAAATGTTGGCAGTCTGCGTCGTTTGCAATCGTTTCCCAGTGCTAGTGAATCGGATAATGAGTTTGTTCCTCCTCCTTCCCAAACCCAAACCCAAACAAATGGTGGTAACAGTAACAGTGGGAGTGTCAGTAAACCACCAGTGCCCGAGCGCAATGCTGATTTAATAACTAAAGTGGGTCACAAACGTATACCGCCACCACCGCCGCCGCGTACCAGCTCACGCAGTCCGCTGGCCAGTCCGACAAGTCCAAACCCAAATGTGCCACAGCCGAAGCAGAAGCAACAGAAGCAACAGAGCATAGCCGGCGACAATACTGATGCTGGCACTGTAACTGTAGTAACTGGTGGTAACGACACCTCAAGCGGCGACAATTCCAGCGGCAATGAATCGGGCAACGATCAAATGCAACGCCAGGTGGCGCTCGAGATGCGACACCAAGAACTGTTGAAGAAGCAAAAGCAATTGCAGGAACAATATCAGCGTTTGCAGCAAATGAGCAAACTGCCATCGGTCGAAACAATATCACAGCAGCAGCAGGACCAAACGAATATACAGCAAAAAATCGCAGCATTAAATTTAGCTTGCTTAGAGTCGCAGTCGCAGTCGCAGTTACAGTCTGTTGCTGACACTTCTGCGCTGGCTACAAATGGTGTGTTGATCAGTGATGCTACGGGTGGTGTGGTTGGCGGTGGTGGTGGTGTTGGTGGTGTTGGTGCTGGTAATGTTGTTGTTGCTGCTGCTGCTGCTACACACACACACGCACACGCACAGCAATCGAGCACAATGACCACTAAACAGGTGTACGAAACGGAAATACTTTAACACAACTGGAAATTGGCGTGGAGTGAAACGAAAATTGATATTTGAACTGCACCCAGAGAGACAAGCACATAAATAATTTTGATTTCTTATCAGCATTCAAATTACTCGTAGGAAACAAAAACACTTTGATTTGCATAACTAAGTCACTCTGGTATCCCAAAATGTTAACTCCTTAGCTGACAAATTCTGCCGCCACATACACACGCATAGAAAAAGAGAGCGACAGAGAGAGTGTGTTCTATAAATAGCACGTTCGGCTGCTTGAGCTTTCAGGATGCATGGCATTTGGCTGTGTTGCTTGAGAGAAGAGAGCAGAGAGCAAGAGAGCTTTAATACATTGAAAAAGAAGAGAACCATGCAACTCACATACATAAGTATGCTTGGCTCTCTTAGTTATTTCAGCAACATTTTGCATATATGCTATTATTTATTCTTTTCAGTGTAAAATACATAGAAAACTTTTCATACTCGTTTTTATTACTTAATTCAACTTAATTATTATTCGGAAATATTTATTTTCTTATTTTATTTAGAATTCTCAGTCGTTTCTTATTCTAGTGTGCAATAAAAGTTTTTAGTACTCAAATTAAATACATATGTATGTTGAAATCTAAACTTTTAATATAAACTCTTTTTAAATTGTACTACTTTTATAGTTAATGGCAATTCATAGCTAATTTAAAGTGAAAATATATTAAAATTTTAGAGCAATTCCTATCCCTGTCTCTGTCACTTACACGTATCGCTCGCTCTCTCTCTCTCTCTCTTTCTCTCTCTCTCTCTCTGTCCCTCTATACCTATGTATGTATCTATCTCTATCTATTTCATGCTCAAAGACAAAACCCGTAACATGTAAAGACTTAAAGTCCTTGGCTCTTTAAAATATCACGAATATCTCAATAAGAACCGTTAATACTTAAGATAACAGTACTTTTAGGTGTTTAATCTTAATGTCGTATACACAGTACAGTTAGTCAAGTAACAAGTATTTTTATTTTTAAAATGAATCGATTTATTAAGCTTATTTTTTAACTTGTTCTAAGCAACATAAATAACTATAATAAAATAGGAAACAAATTTTTTTTTTTTTCAAAATATTTCGTTAGGAAAATTACTTGACTAACTGTGTATGAATACTATATACATATATACACATGCGAAAGCACGTATGCACGTTTTTTGGTGTGCTTGTGAATGTATGTATGTACATATTGCCAAATGAAAATCAAAAATCAAAAACTTAACGAATAAAATTACAAAAGTGCACACTTACAATTAGAGTTGGGCTTTTTAGTTCAATTTGCTGACCAAGTTCAATCCTTCATTTTTCAGTCGTGAACTAAATCAGTCATTTAGTTCAGTTGGTCATTTAGTTCAGTTGGTCTTTTGGTCAGTTGGTCATGATGAACTATGAACGATATGCTTTTTATTCAGTTGGTCATGAACTAAGAACTATGAAAAGTTTATATTCAGTTGGTCATGAACGATGAAAGATGAATAGGTCATTCTGATCAGTTGGTCAGTTGTTTGTGAACGATAAACGATGTGAATTGCCTTATATCCTTCATCGTTCAGACCAATCAATTTTATTTAAGGAGATGATTTCTTTAACAACTGTTCCTTGACACTGAAATTTATTTAAAGATTCGAATAAGTATAAATAGCAAATGCGTTTTAGTTTTGGTACTTCATTAACATTTTTCATTCATTAATATTTTTTGACTTTGTTCTCTTTGACATTTTAAAATAGATTATAAAAAGAATATTAAATTGTATTCCAAAATTAATTTTATCTTCGAGCTTTAACGACTCCAGGGCTGAATAAGATAAACAAAAAAAAAAAATTTCATAATAACGGACCCACTGACCAAATGAACTATATAGTTCATGAAAGACTGAATAAGTTCATTAGTTCATTTCAATGACCCGATCATTTGAACTTTTTCAGAACTAAACGACCCAACTCTACTTACAATACAATACATGCTGATAATTATGGCAAACACTGTACTGTACTGTCAGAGACAATGAATATATTCACCACATTCACCACAGCGGTGGGCACGAAATCGACAGCAGGAAACATGAAACAAGGAAATGTGCGAGCAATCAAAGATAATTTCGTTTTCTGGCTGTCTGGCAACACTGCACGGCACCGAATGGGCATAAATAATGTTGGGAGCAGCCGCTAGCTCCCGGAGCCCATGCGTGCCCACCGCTGTATTACATATGTACATATATTCAGTGTGTTTTTGGCGGTACCTCTATATGTTATATGTATGTGCTGTTTTGTCGTTGCTCCTGAAAATATGCAACACTTTGCATAAAAGAATGTTTCGAGTGTTTAGAATCAATCACAATATAAACACACACACAAATATGTGTTATATATACACATGCATACATATGTATAATATATATTGTTGGCAGGCTATAATAAATAAAGGGGTCAAAGCTCATAGTTAGACATCATCACAAGAAGAAGAAGAAAACAACATGAATCCATACTATTTACATATTTACGTTTAAAATATATTTCATATTTTGGTATGGGATGTGAGACTGATAGTTCTATATATGTAGGTCATCGAGAAATATATATACATATATAAAAATAAAAATACATACTTAAATAATGAATAAGTATGTATGTATATCCGTTAATCTTGTTAGAAACTTAAACTAGCTAATTTTAAACCCGATTGATTCGTGCTCTTTCCAAAAAAACCAACGACAAATCTTATAAAATTCAAAACTCTATTCAAATTATGTTATTGCTCATTCTTCTATTTATTTTTATTTTTTTAATTTTTGGAAAGAGTCTTGCATATTTCGGTATACCGAAAATATATATTATATATTGTTATTTATACGCATATCCATTCAAAATGGAGTTGCAAAACATAATTATTAATTTTTAGACAATTTTTGCTGCACATTTTAGGTTTATGGTACTGCTTATCAAGTATTTGAATCAATTATTGAGTTGTATATAATATTAAAATTCACATCGCATAGTTGATTATTTTTAAAATATTATTATAACATGTTTTTAGCAAATCTCAAAATAGGTTTTTCTCATTTATCAAATATGCCTACATGAATATGAATATGAATCATATACTATATGCATACACCGACATATGTACATATGTATATGCATGCTCGTATATGCTAAAATTTTAATTATGAATAATAAATATAAGAATTAAATGTACAGACATATACATACATATATACATACATATATACAAAAATCACGAAAAATTTGTTGCACTTTTACCAAACAATTTTTATATGAATTTAAAAAGCATTTTCCCAAGAAATTTGGACACAATTTGACGTATTTGATCTTTGTATGTTTATATGATGATCTTGATCACTTTTCTGAGCGTTAATAAGCATTTTATATAAAATTTTATTTAACTTGTTCTTAGTATGCATATACATATATAGTATACATATATAAGGGGGCCCCCAACAAATGAGGTGTGAAAATGAGAAACACTTTATATTAAGTATTCTTGACTAAACTTTATGTACGTACGTATGTATTTTACAAACATTGAAAACAAAACTGGCAAGCGTTGCAAGAATGCGGACTGGGGACCCCTTAAAATATGTTATGTCTATATATGTATGTGTACCTAGAACTTACAGTCATAAGTCCGTCGATTTTGACGTAGATGCTATTAATAATTAAAAACAAAACAAAAAAACTATAAATTGCAATTTTAAATTAAAAAAAAAAAAGAAAAAAAAAAAAATATTGTATCTTTTGAGTATCATTAACTATCATATTCAATTACAACACATTTACACAACTCATTGACTTTTCAATTTATAATGACACACATATAGGAAAAATAAATGAAATATTTATACACATTGATATTTACAATAATGGAAAGCACTTTAATTTTTCGTCATTATGTCATTATTTTGATCACATTTTTGGACAAATATTTATAGATGTATAACATACACATTAAAATTAAAATTAAAAATAGTCACGCAACGAAAATATAAAAACCATTTTAAAAGAATTGATTAGAGCGATAAGAACGTACGAAACTACATACATACAAACCATATGTATGTGAAAGTATGTAAATACTCTAAACATAATAAACAACAAAAAGAAACTAATTAAGTCAACATGAAAACATAACAAATTCAAACAAATATTGTAATACGAACAAACAACAAAAATTAATGGTATTGAATGTATGTATGTATACGTAAATGTTTTTCTTATAAAGCACACACCCACACACACACACACACCCACATATACACAACTTAAAAAAAATATGCGCAACAATACTCATAGTAAAAATAAAAAAAACATGACATGTAGTTGGTATTGTAAGCATTAACGCAAATACTAAAAAGCAGAAAAACAGAAAAAAGACACCATAAGAAAAAAAACATCAAGCATAGATGAAGATGAAGAAAAATACAAATAAAATGCGCATAACCTTTTTTTTTCTTAAAATATTATAATATTTAAATTACAAGAAACCACAACAATAAATATCATACGCAAAGTACGAGTACACAGTGTTATTATTTAAATTAATATAAAAAATTTTGCATTGCATACTTTTAGGCACTTGCATCGCTTAAAACTTTAATCAGCCATTTATGCCGTTCTGCTTGGCCGATCATGTTGCGATTAAGTAGGATTTTAGCTTATAAAAGTAGTTAACGGTATATACACTACTGGCCAAATTAATAAGTACACTCTTTCTTTTACTATAACAGCTAATGTAAGTCAAGTCTTCAAATTTAAAAAATATATTTGGAAAGGTCATCTAAATTCCGTTTGAATGATGCATAACTTTCCTTAACCCATTAAGTACCCATTGAAATATTCGAATTTTAAAAAAGTTGGAATGCAAAAACATTCTTTAAACAATTTTAGGAGTAACTGCAAAAGACAATTTTCAAAAATATTTTTGCTATTATTTTTTATAATGTTTTGAAAATTGCTTAAAAGCATAGCTCGCAAATAACTGTCAACCGTTTTTTTTCTTGCGCTCTCGTTGCGAGCACAACCGAAAAAGTTTGTACTCTCTTGCTCTCGCTCTGAGCAAGAGACTCTTGCTGTCCTCATTTATGTTTTCTGTTGAGCTCTTTTCGTTGAGCTCTTTGTATGTCGGTCTTTCAATGAGCAGTGCGTAACGAGCGAAACGAAAAACGCCCGCACAATGAGACTCAGCAAAAGACCGTTTGACCGAAAAACTCAACGCAAACGGTCTTCACCCCATGTCTTCATGTCTCTTCCCATTTTGCACAACAAATATTTCACAACTTCACACACACAATTCACGATCGCAATTAATAAATTTCGTCTGCAAAACAGACGCTTAGTGATTTGCTTGCCTATGCGTGTGAATGTATACCAATACATATGCAAAAGATCGTTTGCTTCATTGCACACGACGAAACGGTATTGGAACAACGAGAACAAAACAAAATAGAAAAAAACGGTTTCGCTCCGAGCGCGAGCGAGCTCATTTAAGAACCGAAAAAACGGTTGCTCGCTGAGTCTTTTCGTAAAGAGTCAGGAAAAGACACCAATTTGCAGACAACGAGAAACGGTCAACAGTTATTTGCGAGCTATGCTTAAAAGGCACTTATTCGTCATTTTCATACAATAAGTGCCTTTTAAGCAATTTTCAAAAAAATTATAAAAAATATAAGCGAAAAGATTTTTGAAAATTGTTTGAGGAATGTTTTTGCATCCCAACATCTTTTTTTAAAAATAGAGGAAAAAAGTTTTGGAAGTTGACTTTTTTTTAAATTCGAATATTTCAATGGGTACTTAATGGGTTTATTTTAACAAATGAAATCCTGAAATTGATGTTCATGTGAGGTACCACAATCATTATTCTATGTCGTTAAAAACAAACAAGCTTCGACTTTTACAATATATTTTGGTTTATATTTGTATTTATAGTATGTAGAGAAGGCACATTGAAATCACACACAATAAAAGCTAAACACCGTCATGGTCATGGTCAAGTGTTACAATAGGATATGTAAGTATACATCTATAATATATCATGTGTAAAAACATCTTTATATATTTTGATATTCAGATATGTTGTCTATGATTCACACAGCCAGTCGCAGGGCAGCTTTGGCATTTTGCTAGCTGGCCATGGCAAATAGCCAGCTGTTTTGAATACCCAATAATCGTAGGAGACCTTTGTGATCAGGGCCAACAATAGGATAACTTCAGCTGCTATCAAATAGTAGATATAGTCGGTCCAATCGGGTGGCGATTGGCACAGTTTACTCTCCTGCAGCTCAATCACACTTTGGGGCAAATTTCGGCATCTGATGTCCATGTAATCGGGTATATCGGTACTGCGCTCCTTAAGCCAATTCTGCAGAGTTTTTGCCGAATTGCAATCGCACTGCAATCGGTTTTCCGCCAGATAAATGCGTCGTCCATCCGTATCCATGAGAGCGTTGTTTAGAAAATATTCAGGTATCTGAGAAAACGTAAATCGTAAATTAAAAAAAGTACAGGGGTCTATTAACTTTGTCACAAAAAAAAATAAAATGTGCGTATCAGGCAGAAGGTGGCGTGGCAGACCGCATAAAGTGTACTATATATATTTTTGATCAGCATCAACAGAAAAGTTGACATAGCCATGTCCGTCTGTCCGTCTGTGTCATCGCATAGATCTCAGAGACTATAAGAGCTAGAGACTCCAAACTTGGTATGTAGGTTCGTCTATATTGCACGCAGATCGAGTTTGTTTTAGATTTTGGATCAAAACTCTATATCATATAGCTGCCATAGGAACGATCAGTTGAAAATCAATTCTTAGTATGAAAAACTTTTTTGTTGTTTGAGATATCTGAACCAAACTGACAGAGTACGCATATAGTATAGAATGGTCTCATACATCCTGATCAAATTTAGCTGCCACAGGAAAGATTGATCAATAGATTTCGGATGAAATTTTTGTTTCCATAGTAAGTACGGGGTCTCCGACAGTCGAGTATGCTCGACTGTAGCACCGTCCACTAGTTATTCAATCGAAATGTCTTTATTATTTTATTATTTACCTTGCTCAGCGAATTGTTGCGCATGTAAAGGCGTTGGAAGTGCTCAATAAACTTGGTCCCTTCGAATTCATAAATTGACGATATCTGATTGTTGTCGGCATCGAGCTTAACGATATTGCAATATGTGGGATTCGTGTGGAAATGATCGCCCAGGCTGCTGATCCGATTGTTGCTAATGTTCAGCGTGAACGTGTTGTCCGGCAATTGTGGTGGCAACTCAATCAATCCCAGATTTGAGCAGTCCACGTTGCACACGGTCTTTGATTGATCGTTTTGTATGATCATTATGTTATAGATGTTGCACGAACAGTTGCCATAATTCGGTATATTTGGACACTTGGTGCCGCACTTCTTGATGCTCTCCAGCTGCTTGACCGACACCAGATCCGTCGAATTGAACCACTTGTGCGTGGCATTGTACAAGCAGAAGGATCGCTCCGGATTCACAAAAATGAACGAGTCCGTGTGGATGATCTCGTTGAGCGGTTCGCACAGCATCCGCATATTGCCACTGAAATTTACAATTGACAATTGTTATTTTATAAAATAAATCGGTGATAATTACAATGTGCTACAAAATTTAATCAAAATGCAAGTTCTGGGATGGGACATAGCGTAGGTTTTAGGTATAAATAAATACATTTTTTGTGCATACTCGAATTTTTTAGTAAGCATCGAAATTTTCAATTAATCACTGCGGACGGCAGTCCGCGCTAGTGACGAAAATATTCGAATTTTAAAATAAATCAAAGTCAAAGTCAAAACTTTTTTCCTCGATTTTTTCCAAAAAATGTTGGGATACAAAAACATTCTTCAAACAATTTTAGGAGTGACTACAAAAAAAGATTTTCAAAAATCTTTTCGCTTATATTTTTTATAATTTTTTGAAAATCCTAATAATTTCATATTTTAACCCCCTTTTCCTACTTTTCACGCAAAAAGTGGCTTTTAAGCAATTTTCAAAAAATTATAAAAAATACTATACAAAAATTTGACAAAGTTAGGGGGTATGAAGACATTAGTGGACCACTGTATATATTTTAGGCATTTACACCTCGCGATCGAATTGTGAAATATGTACCTAGTTAGTGATGGCATAAAACTCGATTCAATTGATTTCATAGTTAAAAACGATAAAATTTAATGCTCTTTTGGCTTATCGATTTTTTTTTGTCATTCAAATGGAAAAAATAATAAGTGTGACATCGTAAAGCATAAAAATACATGAAACTACCAGATGTCTTCAAAAAGCTGAAATTATTTTTGAAGTAGCTAAAATTCCTGCTACCCGCTGTTTTACAATTTATTCCGCATTTGCAAGTTGCAACCCACTAAATCTGTCGGGAAAATAGCTAAATTGGCAACACTGTCTACTACCTACGCTATGTTGTATCCCAGAAGTTTTTTGGCTTTAGCACCGTGTTATTTGTATACACATTATATATACCTAATGTCCAGGGCAACGTTCTTGTTCTGGTTTCGATTTGGCACCCGCGACAACAGGTTGTTGGATATGCCAAAGAACTCGAGATGGGGCACATCCTTGACGGCCCGCCGCTCGATCTCCAGGATGTCGTTGTTCGAGAAGTCGAGGCAGCGGATCTTGGAGTGGCGTGGAAACGAGTTGGTCAGCTGCGAGATGTTGCCGTCGGTCATCGCCAGCGAGTGCAGCGAGCGGTAGATCGAGTTGGACAGATCGACCGCATCGGCGCTGAGGTTGCGCACATGCAGATTCGTCCACTTGGAGATGTTGGCGCAGCTGGAGATCATCGAGATGTTCGGGATGTTGCAGCAGTACCAGGAGCCGGCTTTTGTCGGATGCTCGCGACACTGGCAGCTGTTATTATCGCGATTGATCGATTGGTTGACAATCACTTGGGACGATGACGATGACGATGTTTGATTCTCCGTCTCCATCGGCGGGGAGATCGGAGCAGCACTATCGCCAGTTGTTTCCACAGTTTCTGAGCCATTATTTGATTCGTTTTGTGGATTTTGATGCCAATTCAGACACAATTCTTCCTCGGCATAAAAACAATTTCTCAGATATTCGGGAACATCTGATGTTGTTGCTGTTACTGTTGCTGTTGTTGTTGTGGCAACTGCAGCCGATGGTGGTTGTTGTGTTGTTGTTGTCGTTGTTGTTGTCGTCGTTGTTGCTGTTATTGTTTCCGACCATTTATCTGCCTCTGCATTCGCATTCGGTCTAACAACTGGAGTGGCCACTGTAGCAATTGCCGCCTCAATTGTTGCTGCTGTTACCGCTGAGGGAGCAACTGCCTCTGAAACCGTTGCTGCTGTCGTTGTTGTTGTCGTTGTTGATGTCGTTGTGGCCAATTGTTGCTCGGTTTGAGCGCACGAGTGTGCGAGCCATAGCAGCAGCAACAACTGTAACGAAGGAAGGAAACAAGCAAACGAAAAGGAATGGATATAGTTTCTCTCTCTCTCTGTCACTGTGTGTGGGAACAACTGCTAAAAAGCTCAAATTCGATATATTCGAGAGAATTCAAATTAAAAGCTGCTAATGTAACAGTATTTGCCACTGTAAACTCTATTACAGCGCAATGTAATGTAATGTTACAGTATTTTCCACTGTAATCTCTTACAGCGCAATGCAATGTAATGTAACAGTATTTGCCACTGTAATCTCTTACAGTGCAATGCAACGTTATGTTACAGTATTTGCCACTGTAATCTCTTACAGCGCAGAGCCATCAAAAAAATAACTTCAGTTCAAATTTCAAATAAATAATTTGGTTTTTATTTTATCCTAGTTTGTATTGTTGGTAATGATTCTTAGAACATGAACAATATTACATTCTTTAACACGAAATTTAAATACTCCTTAGTACAGGGTAGAACAATGAATGTGGTTGTTGTGAATATGGATTATGGATTACTGATAACGATAACGACGTCGGACAGCGGACGGCGGACAGCGGGCAACTCAAATGATGTTTATTCTCGCGCTGTTTACTGGGCGCAGTCTCTTTCTTTACACAATACACAATTAATTAGCGCCTGTAATTCGATAAGGGCTAACCTATACATATATAAGTTATGGGCTATAACTGATGGCTTATATATATGTAGAAGGGCTTGGTCTGTGGTCGATGTAATTGTACAGTGTATGCATACATACATATGTACACACATACATACATACTTATGCTAGCCGCGCCTCGAAAGACAACAGACAATAAATAAACATTCATACAAACATATTAGGAACTTTTAGAAAATACTTCAGTCGAGCGAGCTCGACTTTAGGCGACCCTGCACTTGTTGTGTATAAAATGATGGTAGAGCTCAAATAAATTAAAAAATATTTCCAAGCAATGTTAATTGTCACTTAAAAATATATTGTTACATAAAATAGCAATTGATATTACTACATACATACATATATTTTATGAGCATCCCTAGCAAGAATATATGTATATATATCCCTGATGGGATCCCAAAATCCTTTAGACAATCTTCATAGACTCTTTGTAATTTTTTCAAGTACAGGGTCTAAGTACAACCAATGTAATGCATA
>JBAMBJ010001309.1:0-24415 GCA_037043495.1 Drosophila recens | reverse complement strand
TTGATTTACAACATACATATATTTTATCCAGCGTTGTGAACGTTACATTTGCACGCATATTCTTATGTTAAAACTGATACAGCTCCCGTCCAGATCGGTAACTTTTAATGCAATTTTCTGGAAAATGCAAATCTTTGGAAGTACATTAAACCCTTTTTAAGAAAAAAGTCTTACTGTTATTAAAAAAAAAAAAACACGTTACAAAAAATTGAAATCGATTTTGAAGTTAATATAGATTTTTACATTTGCTAAAGAAAGCGGAAAAAGAGAACTTCAAAAAAAAATTTGAAATAAGAAAACCGAAATTTGCACACATCATTTGCATAAGAGTCTTGGAGTCGATGTAATCATTTTTATCACGATTGGAAAATAAACTCGAAAGTAATGGAAAAAACACAGTGTCAAATTCAAAGCCAAATTTGAATGTACATAAATCTCTGATAAAATTTAAACTGAATCCTAATATCAGAAAGTAGAGCACTGTATCTTATAGTCTCTCCATTGGGCTTAAATATTTCAAAATAAATAACAAATGTGTGAATTATTTGTTGTTGTCAAGACAATTTCATGAATAAGATTTAAGTGGTCTTAAGATTTACTATTAAGTATGCTAACAAAGAATTGAGATTGATGATTAATGATCGTACAAATGATCATCAAGCATAAATATGTACATATATTCAACCGGCTTTCCAGTCGATAATTGATTAATAATTGTACTCGTATTCGTATTCGTATTCGAGTTAAGGTTGTTGATCAATTGATGTTTGCAATTTCTTATAGCAGTAAATAGTTGCATTAGGCCAATCAATGGCTAAGAAAATTGATCAGTTGATCGCAATATTTGTGCAATACGCAATTTGCTCTGATTTCATAATATCAACGACATATTTTTTCTTTTTCTTGTTTTTAATTAACTTTAACTATCTAACTTCCACAGCTGAAAAGGAACAGCGTGAGATACAAATCTGGGTCGCAAATGCGCAAAATTCCAGTTTCTTATCGATGGCCATAAAAGGTCAGCAAATGTACAGGTACGTTACTATAAATCGAAATTGAAATCCAAATTGAAATCCAATTGAAATCCAATTGAGTTACAAACCTTCCCATTTTCTACAACAGCACAGTGGGAAGATCGCCAGATTTGTCTGTATTAGTAATTTAAATTGATGAATCTCAAATATGATTTTGGATTTTCAAAACTAAATCGATTTTTGGAGGTTTTTCCAAAAGTTTTGGGAAATAAAGCTTTCGAACATTTGTAACATTTGTAACAAAAAAAAATTTTATACACTACCGATTCCAAAAAGTGAATAAATTCCAGCCGAAATAACTGTTTAGAAACCGATTCATCCATTACATTGCAAGTTCGGTTCGGTCCAGCATAAAATTCAATTGTTGTTAAGCTCTAATCATTGTTTTTCAAATCCAATTTTGATTTTTATTTCTAATGTGTATATTCATCTCAATAAAAAAATCTTCATTTTTAAAATTCTTCTATATTGGTTTCCCAGTTTTACAAACTACAGTGCCGGACAAAGAAAACCGGACACCATAAAAAAATGGTTTTTAGAGTTTTCTTAAAGTTTATATTTATTCGATCATAGGCAAAACGTAGGTGGCCTAGGGACTGTTTGAATGATACAAAACTTTCCTTAATCCATTAAGTACCGATTGAGATTTTAGAATTTGAAAAAAACTCTACTTTCAAATATTTTTTCCTCGGGCTCAAACCAAAAAAGTTGGGATGCCAAAATATTTTAAAGTTTTCAAAGTTGACTTTTTTTAAAATTCAAATATTTCAATGGGTACTTAATGGGTTAACGAAAGTTATGCATCATTCAAACGGAGTGACCTTTCCAAATATATTTTTTAAATTTAAAGACTTGACTTAGAATAGCTGTTATAGTAAAAGAAAGAGTGCACCTATTATTTTGTCCATGAGTGTAGGTTAACATAATTAACATTAATAATTATTAAAAGCAAATCTAGCGTGTTTGTTCCACTGTGCATAGTATATGCATACTTTATAGTGTAACCCATAATGTTGATGATGATATTTTCTGTGTTTCTGTTTCTGTAACTTTTGCTGTAATAGATTGAACTACCCACTAAAAATGCGGCAATGGCATCACATGTGCAGCTCGTGGAATGGAAAGACCGGCGAGTGGCAGGTCTGGCTGAAGGCAGAACGTATTGGGCGTGGCTTCCACAATTCGGTGAGTAACTTTTGGAGCGCCGTAGCCCCCGTAGCCCCCGTAGCTTGTAACTTGTAGTGTAGTGTCTAATTACGCGTCTTGAGTCGAGTCTCGAGTTCGATCGAGTCTTGAACGGAAACAGCAACCTCTTAACGACAGCTACAAAAACAACAACAACAACAACAAAAATACAGACGGCAACTGTTAGAAACTGGTTCAGGGAAACAACAAAAAAAAAAACAAAAAATAAGCTGCGGTATTAAATTGTTTGGTCGGTTTGGTCTATGTTATGGCATCGCAGGAGATATTAAGTATCATTTCATCATTCCATCAATGAAATTTCTTTTGAACAGGGATTCAAACCGTAACCGTAACCGTTAACCGGTATTAACCGATTGAAATTGGTAACCGTAACTGAAACATTAACCGAAACAAACGTTTTTTATTATAACTAAACCGAAACTATTCTAACCGATATTACCATTAAGCAACTAATTCAAGCAAAACGGTTATTTTCGATTCGGTTAAGTGTAACTTATAATTATGTTGTTCAGGCTTAATGGACATTTTTTTATAACTGAATTTAATTTTTACTGCTTAATTTTGAAAATAATTGAGTATTTGTTTTAAAATTTACATATCTTTAACATTTTTTAAAAATGTTTTGTAAACCGAACCGATATTTTGAAACCGAAGTATACAAAAAAAAAACCGGTAACCGTTACGTAACATATGTATTCAAGTTTTGCGTAACTGTTAACATACACTTATGGACAAAATAATAGAAACGACAGTTATTTTGACATTACAATCAAACATAAAGATCAAACTCAATCAAAAAATGTTTTGAAGCAAAAAGTTTCTCAAAACAAAACTAATAGTAACTGCAACAAAAAATTTAAAAAATCTCTTCGCAAATATTTTTTATGATTTTTTGAAAAAACTTTTACAAAAATGCGATATATTTGATAGGTATTTAATGGGTTAAGTAAAGTTGTGTATCATTGAAATGACCTTTCCATTGATGCCAAAACAACGGAATTTGATTTTCATGTTTGATTGTAATGTCAAAATAACTGTCGTTTCTATTATTGTGTCCATGAGTGTACATTCCGATTTTTAACGAGAAATTATGATAATTTTTGACTTTTCATACGATTTCCCATATTTCACGCTAAAAATCGGAAGCTCGATTTTGACTTAAGACCCATGGTTTCTTGGGCAAATCTTCTCAAAATTCGTCGTAGATTACGATTTTGACAACCGCTTAAAATCGAAAAAAAATTTTTTTTGCTCCATACAAATTGACCCACTCTAGTGTACATACTTCTACATTTTGCACAACTTTGCTTACAAATCGATTCAATTCTATACCGCAAGACATAAATTTCACTTCGCATGCTTTGATTTTTACACAAACCCATTTGAAAAATGACAAATGAAATAGAAAACAACAAAGTCAGCAGGCCTAACGGTTTCGCAAAGTTTTGTCGTAATCGATAATCGATAATAATTGGCAGTGTATGACGACTTTTTGCAGTTAGTGGGCCATAAAATACCGGCTAAAGGAAAATTGCGTTCAGGTGGAAGCTCAATAACCGGTGAAGTAAGCCACGGCCTCCACTTCGAGGTGACCCTCGTGCAAATTTATCGCGTCGCTTTGAGCGCGGGAAAGGCACATCGAGATCACAAGCACCACCACGTGCACCACTTTGACCACGAGGGTCAGGAGGTGTCTAGCACAGCACGTGCGCCCCCAATGGTAAGTGAACTAACATATATGTATTCAATATTCAATAGCCTACATATCACATCATTTTTAAATAAAAGTTACTTGTTGATTTTTATAAAAAAACAAAGTTAAGAAAAACTCTTATTTTTCGATCTAAATAAAAAAAAAACTATTAAATCAGGGGTGCCACAGAAATCGCTTTCGCTTGAATTTCACCTCAATTTAATTTCGCGTTGCCACAGGTAAATCGCTAGCGCAAAATCCGCTGGCGCTCGATGCTGCCACCTAGTTCGATTCAGATTTTCGAAGTCAGGGGCAACGATGCCACATTTTCTAGTCAGAATTTGAAGTAAGTTATTTAAAATATGTATATGGAACCACTTTTGTTTTCTTTAAATTAAGCATTAAAAAAATAGCTCATTTGAGGTAAATCAAGTTTTACCGATAAAAAACCTTTAACTTATTGTGCAATTTGTGAAAATATTTGTCACAAAGAGTTGCCAGACTAATGGCAGACAGTCGCTAGAGTTGTCGAGTAACTTTTATTTTGTAGAACCGATTGCTTTTAAATTTTGTTGTAGCTAAACAAAGTCAATTATTATTTAAATGAATTAAACTATCGAGGGTGCCACAGAAATCGCTTTCGCTTAAATTTCACTTAAATTTCATACAAATTTCATACAAATTTAAGTGAAATTTAAGCGAAAGCGATTGCTGTGGCACCCCAGTATATGAATTAAATGAGAAAAAAATTAAAAACTTATTGTTCTGCAATGATAAACTTAAAAAAGTTGCTAAACAAACCCTTGGGTAATTTAATCTGAGAAGGTGTTCGAAAAGGTTGGTGAAAATACTAAAAAAAAATTAAATCTCTCGAGGTTCTGTGGCACCACGGAAATTTTCGTGCGGAAATGCTTTCTGCGGAATTCTAATTCGCTTGCGATTTCTGTGGCATTTCATACAAATTTAAGTGAAATTCAACCGAAAGCGATTTCTGTGCCACTCCAGTATGATTCCTAATTTTTTCTTCCCAATATTGGATTCCTGAACTTTTACTTTTGGTTTTTTTTTTTCTTTTTCTTCTTCATTATTTATAATATAACGTCTGAGTAAAATGCAAATTGATTTACTTAATTTTTTTTATGTATATTTAAGATTAATCGACCGCAGCCCATGCACATGTTGCTCGCCAGCGGTCAAATACCGACGCGAGTCCGCATCAATTTGGCCAATTCAGGCGCTCCTCAGATGCCGTCAGCCGGTCAACAGCAGCAGCCGTTACAACAAGGACAACCAGGACAATCAGATTTCACAGTTAATACGAATTTTGTGAATGGTCAAATTAACGCTGGCTCCCGATTGGTGGCTCAGCAGCTACTTAATCTTCGTCCGGTCGGCGCAATATCCAATACAGGAAATGAACCGGGACGCTTTCAAATGCTGAGTAACTCGGCCAATGTTCAATTCATTGATGAGACTGAGACGCATATACAATTTAAGCGAAATTCAAATGCCAAAGATGCAAAGGCATCGTCGAATCGTCAGGGCCGTCGTCAGGGCAGTCGTCAGGGAATTCGTCAGTCTCAGTCCGAAAATGATGATGGGAAAAAGTTGAAGAAACGCGGCATCGTTCTACTCGACGATGGCTCTCTGATTGATGATGGCGTCGATAGCAGCAGCAGCAGCAGCGATAGCGACACTGACACTGAGCTATATAGTAAATACAATGGTCTAGCCGATTTTGGAGGACAGCAGTTCAAGCATGATCTGGGCTTGAGAATGACCCTAGAGGAGGAGATCAGTACGCATGATCGGGAGCCAGCTGAGGAGGAGGTCAAGGCTGTTATGGCCATATGCAGTAACTGCGATCCGGAGCCATTTCAGGGCGCCATTGTGTTCGCCTGGAAGGATATTAGCGAGCAGATGAATAATGCGCTCAAGGGATTCAGTGTCGGTACCTGCGGTAACTTTTAATCAGCCCCAAATCAGCGGTGGGCACGAAAACTGAGTTGGGAGCAGCCGTTGCTCCCGGAGCCACTGCGTGCCCACCGCTGCCCAAAATTGATGCCTGATGATTTAAGGATCGGATATCGGAGTGGTGCAGATCACGCTTAATGTATATATATATTACAGTTGGTCAAGTAATTGTTTTGACAAATTCGTTAGACTTTACTTAAGATTACAGATACAATTAGTTGAGTTGATTACAAAGTCAAATCAAATAAAATTCCTTTTCTGATCCTAAGAGTTTCTAATTTGTCAAAGCAATTACTTGACTAACTGTATATAAATATAAACCATTTTTTTTTGTTGTATACATTACAGTTAATCAAGTTAAAAAAGAAAATGAGATGAGTTGGAATTAACGATTTTTACAAAGTTTATAAAAATTCTTATTGTCATTTCTTGTTTCTTATTTTACTAAAGCCTTGAAACAAATTCATTAATCATTCCTTAAAATGTAACTAACGGATGTGTAAATATTTAAATATGTCAAAGCAATTACTTGACTAACTGTACATGTATAAAAACCATCTTCTTTTTTTTTGTTTTGAGAATGTACTTGATTATATGGCTATAAACGAGTGTATTTGAAGGTATTAAATTTAAAGACAATTAAAAATTATGTACAACATCGTCATCCATAAAAAAAAAAACACTCGTATTTAAACATATGCATAAATGTACATATTTATAAATTAAACAAATATACATATATGAAAAAATATAGCTTACCTTAGATTTATGAATGTGTTGATGCTTAAAATCGGAATCGAACTCGGGCTCGCTGAAATAGCTCTGATCCTGATCCCAGTTCGATTGTGCTGATTGTGGGGGCAGGGGCTGTGGTATCCCAGGACCACCGGGCAGGATCTGTGGCGGAGCCGCCACCTCGGTGGACTCAAAGAGACGCAGCACCGACCGATCACGAATCTCACGCAGATGCGATCGCACATCCTCCAGCTCATAGAACATATCCTTGCTGGCATCGTGTATGTAGATCTTCACATTCGGCCCCTCCAAATACGACATGGTCAATTGACGGGGAAACGAACGCACGAACAGCGCTCGCACCGTATCGATCGACGTGATCTCGTTCGGCAGCAGAGCCCGCTTCGTTTCCGAACGGTATTGCAGAAAGACGAGACCCAAGGGCCGTTCAAGCGTCTTTGACGGCGTTCGCACCACGGGCAGCGACGATCGCTGTTTGCCGCCGCGTCGAAATCCCGTGCTCGCCGTTTCCACCTCCGACATAATGCCCGGATCATCGTCAAACAGTGGGCCCTGATTAACGGGCGCATAGCCGCGCATTGGCTGATTTTTCTTGTTCTTCTGCGCTCGCGTACTCATCTGCAACAGAACGGAACAGAACAGAACAGAGCACATAAAACACACAGTAAGTAAATACAAGTTGGCATTTAAGATTTAAGATTAGTGGTGTCCAAAATGCCTAAAGTCTATGCCAATTCTGTCCAGTGTTGCCAATTTAGCTATTTTCCTAACAGATTTAGTGGGTTGCAACTGGCAAATGCGGAATAAATTGTAAAACAGCGGGTAGCGGGAGTTTAGCTACATCAAAAATAATTTTAGCTTTTTGAAAACATCTGGTAGCTTCATGTATTTTTATGCTTTACGATGCCACACTTAAATACTTTGTAGTATTTTTTCCATTTGAATGGCAAAAGAAATCAATAAGCCAATCAAGTTTTATACCATCACTAACGAGGTATTTCACAATTTATGATTCGATCGCGATTTTATAATTTTTTATGTAGTTTTTTTTATGATTTTTTTAAAATTGCTAAAAATCCACTTTTTGTATGAGAAGAAGGAAAAGGGGTTAAAGCAGCAATTTTTAGCAAATTTTAAAAGGTCATAAAAAATATTAGCGAAGAGATTTTTAAAATTTTTTTTGCATTTACTCCTAGAATTGTTTGAAGAATTTTTTTGCATCAAAATATTCCAAAAACACTGGATTAAATCAATAAAAATATCGTTTTACTACTCTAGCGTTTTTTTAGCTATCAACAAATTGTTTTTAGCTATTTTCAGCTTTTTTCAAAGGCTATTTTGGCTTTTTCATGCCCCGAAGAGTTGGCAACACTGCAGCCGACACACGTATAGAGAGAGAGAGAGAGAATACGTGTGTTCTATAAGTAGCACGTACGGCGGCTTGCTCTCTTACACTGCGCCTATTCGGCTTTTTATTCTCTCACGAAGCATCTGATTGGCTGATGTTTTCTGATGTCAGTCGCTAAGCTGCGTTCATTGAAGAGAGCGCAAGCTTTTTATCATACACTGCAACAAATGTTTTGCTCTCTTTACGTGGCCAACTGCAATGATGCGACAGTTCGTATATGCTTTCATTTCATTTTTGTTTTTTCAGTGTAAAGCAGTAAAACGTATCGTTGTTGAATTTGTGTTTTGTGTGAGTTTGGACACCACTGCACCAAATTTGTTCCAGTGCTGTTTTCGAGATGGCGAGCGAACTTACTTCGAGGTCCATCGCGCGTTGTTGCTGCGTCAGTTGGTGTGCGTGCGGATGCTGTTGATGCGAATTGCCATAGACGAGAATATCGCCGCCGAGCGTGTGACGTCGCGGATCGTCGCGTCGCATGTTGCGCCTGCGCTCGTCACCACCTGCAAATGGAATGGGGATGGAAAAGTTAAACAATTAAATTAATTAATTCATAAAAATTCATGAATACACTTTGCATACTTTGCTCGCTGGGCGGCAGGCGACCCGGCTTATTTTCATTTTGCCAGTCTTCCTCTGCAATGAAAGAGAGAAAGAGAGAGAGAGAGAGAGAGAGTTGAAGAGCGCTTTAATGATTGCAGCATAGCAATATATCGATACTGATCAATATATCGATAGTGAGTGACAAAAGACAACAACAAAACAAAATTATCACCAGTGCTGGCAAATTTGTCCGTTTAGACAGGACAGTTTTAAAAAATGTATTATACAGAAAATAGTTAGAAATAATAAATGTGTTATGCTGGTATTTTTTAGTATACTTTTCTTCCTTCTTCACATTTAAATTTAGAAATATAATACAATTTAGAAATAATATAATTGTTTAAGCTTAATTGTTAGTAAATATTTAATTTTAATATTTATATTTATGTCACCTCCTTCTCGTCCCTTGCGCTTCTTTTTTGACGATGAGCTGCTGCTTCCACTGCCACTTTGATTTGTTGACGCACTTTTGTCTTTGCTCTTCCAACGAATCAACATTTTGTTGACCTACGACTTAATTATTTTCACTTTTAGCTCTTGTTTCTTTTTTTTTTTATTTGTTTTGCTGCTCGAAATGCTAAATTCAAGTCTTGGTGCGCTGCAAAAAAGGATAAAATGGAAATATAATAAAGGACTAAAAAAGGGTTCTTCATTCGTGCACATGTTTTCGATGTTTAACAATAAATCATCGAAGAAAACATCGACAGTAATGACCAATTTGAAAATTTTCCAATTTGGAGCCCACCAAGGGGCTGCCACCTTGTTTCAACTTTTTGTGTGTGTTTTTTTTTTGTAATTATTTTAGATTTTAAATACATTTTAAATTAATTTAATAAAAATATTTCAGGAGCAATTAAAAAAACAAAGAAAAATATAAATTTTCTAAAATCATAAAGTTTATTTTAAAATTGGTTTGGGGCACGTCAGTCTTTGCGTGGTGAAGAAATTAAAAAAATTCGGAAAAAAAAAAACAAAATTATAACATCGCAAAAAATATAACAAAACTCCTGCGAATGTTTCAATATTTATTACAAAAAAAAATGTTCATATTTAATTCTTTTTCTTAAAAGAGTTAAATGTGGTCAATAAAGATACCGTTGCCAAGGCTGCCACCTTTTTTTTATTTTTTTTTGGCAATGCAATCAGCTGATTTATCAAGGTGTGTGTGTGTGTGTGCGTCCCGATGCTCGATGTTTGCTTTCACTCACACACATATAGCTTTTTAAGGGATTGTATGTATGTATGTATGTATTAAACATATTTCTCATAATATTTTGAAATCCTTTCCTTTCAATATTTTAGAGGGCCGTAATTAATTATCAGGATTGTTTAATTTTGTTGTATATAAAAACAAAAATTTAATGAATAAATTACAAGTTTGTATTGTGGATAAGCGTATATCTAATTGATCATCGCTTTTTTATTATTGATTAGTAACAAGTACGAACCTATGTATGTATGTATATGCACATAAATGTGGTTTAATTTAGTGTCCGGCAACATTTTGGCCTTGTTTACATTTTGTGCCGGTAAAAATAATGTACATACATACATATATAAACGTGTGTATGTGTGCGTGCATGTATGTGTGTGCATATTAACAAATACAAACACACATACATAGGTATGTGGCTTTCATGTATGGATATGTACATACACACATACATATATTATGTGATAGATGGTAGGCAGGTAAATACATATGTAAGTACGCTTGTACATACATATGGATATGCACTCCACTTATGTACTACTATATACAAACATACATACATACATACACTTGTATATGGGTGTGGTGAAAAATGTCTTCAGCAAGCTGAGCATCGATAAGCGCCGAATAAGTACGAAGCCTCTTGTTACTTCGGACCTACTAACACACGTACACACGTACATATGTATATGAACATACATGCACACATACAAACATACCAGGATATACTCGAACGTGCCCGGACATACAGTGGCTCACAGCATATTTGATCCACTCAATTTTTAAGCATGTTTTGTTTTGATTCAAAAAAGAATAGGTAATTTTCTTATCTATGCGGCAACTCTTCAAAAAAAAATTATTAAATAGAGGGTATTTTATAATGAATTTAGGTGAAAGTGGGTCTGTTGTGTTGAAATTTTATTGTAAACCATGTAAAACACAAAAGAAACATCAAAAAAGTGCAATTTTTTATCAAAATTTCAAGATTCAATTAAAAAAAAAAGTAGAAGAGTTATTCATGAGTTGCCGCATAGATAATTAAATTACCAAAGAAATTTCAAACTTATAATATGTGAGCGTAGTGGGTCAAATAAGCTGGCAGCCACTGTATGTAAACATGTACAATGTACATACACACATTGTATGCAAGTACGCATACAGTTAGTGAAGCAACTGTTTTGACCAGTGACCAAAATTCGCATATTTCAAAATTTTCTTTATTTTAAATTGAAATTTTTCAATATTAAAAAACCGTTATTTCGCGCAAAAACGCGCTTTAAATTTTGAGCTCAGTAGAATTTTTAGTAGGAACAAGAACTCAAACACATGAAGATTATAAACGATTTTGATATGAAAACTATACTTCTGCATCATGAACTCCAAAACTGTCTTTGTCAATGCATTTATTTGACATACTGTATATGCATATGTATTTAGTATGTGTGCAAAGGATATTTACATATACAAAGTGAAATGTATCTTAGGAGGACTTTTTATACCGAGAAATTGGACTTGCTCAATATAATAATTGATTTATGTACACAAATATTAAAAATATATATTTTAATATCACTGAACTTTGGGTGAGAAAATTCAAATATGCATAAATGTATATTGACATACATATATACATACACATACACATCCAGTTACAAAGTAAATTCAAGATTTAAGATAGAAGTGAGAGAATTTCACAAGATAATCTATCTATCAACATATTAAATGTGTGTAGATGATGCCTGTGTGTGTGTGTTTTTAAATGAATTGTTATAAATATTAGATTTGAAGGACTACCATGGCTACCGGGTGTTTGTTTGTTACTTGACGACTTGACGACTTTACACTTGACTGCAGCAGTAACTTGTTAACTTGGCTTAAACTAAGATGCTTTTGGAACTCATCTTGTTGGCTCTCGTGGTAATTGACCGCGTTTAAACCCCGTTCGATACGTTTTAACACTCGACAGACAGCAAAGATTATTTCTGGTATATCAGAAAGCGTTTCCGCCCTAAAAACCTGCACGGGATACACGCGACTCAAATGCGCATGCCTCAACAATAATCGCTCGACAATCGCAGTGCTGCTTATTTTACCCAAAATTGAACTTAATGTTATCATTTCTTGTTTATCAACAACAAAATCAAAAAATTAATACGTTAAGTAAAGCATTTCGAAATTTTCGCAATTTTACTTATCATTAATTTTTTTTTCAAAATAATACCAGTTGACTCTATTTCGTTTGTCTTCAAAAAATAACTGTCATTACTGACTGTTATTTTTGAGCAAAGAGTCAGATATGAACCGGAACCGTTTACATCGTTTATTGAACTATTTGAACGAACAACCAATTTTATTGGTTTCCCTTTTGCTATGGTTATTCACTGACCGTTTTGTCGTGAGCGAAGAAAGATAATAGTGGGATTCCGAAAAACGTTTTTGATTTGATTTTGATTTGATTTTGATTTCTTGAATATAAGTGAGTATAGAAGAATAAATAAGTATATGGGATGGAGGGAGAAAATTAAGAATATGCAACAGTGAAAATGGTACAATGTAGTAAACATTAAATAATAATAGAAAAAGATAGAAATGAAACAGTGTGGAAATGGATAGAAAAAGAAAAATTGGAGTATGAAACCGTTTGAATGGTACAATTGAATAAAGCAAGCTTGTTAATAATAGAAATCGGTGGAAATGAAACAGTTTGGAAGTGAAACAAAATAATTTAAAGTGGGAGGAACAGGAGTAGAAACAGCTATGCTATGCTATGAAATGTTTTAAGCTTCGAATAATTCCAAAAGGTGGAAATGGAACAGTGTGAAAGTGGAACAAAACAATTAGTTGTGAAAGGATCAGGCGGAGATGAAGCACTGCAATTGACAGAAGGAGAATATTTGGAATATGAAACAATGAGAATGGCACAATTGCATGAGCTTTTAATAATAGAAATCTTTCTCACAGAGACACAATCTAAGTGTTCTGCTCAGTGACAGAGAGGAAGAGAGCGAGAGATCGTAGATCGCGAGGGAAAAGCGATCAACTGTTATTTGCGAGCTCTGGATATTAGTCGCTATTGTTAACGACAAGGAATATTCCGTTTGAAATATAAACATAAAAAATCTAAAATTGTGAAAAATAATTTTTTTAATTATCATAAAAAGGAAGGGTATGCAACTAAAAGATGTGGCACCTTTTTCGCTTATTTTATAGGTTGAACCATTATCATATGCCATTTAAATTATTCGATCTCATGAAGTTCAAAAGATTTGATTTTTGCAACAAAAAAACACAAATTGCGTCACTGTGCGATGGTTGCATGAGTAAGAGCAGTGCGGCAGTCACAGTCAGATAAAGAAGAATATAGAACGCATTTACAAAACGTCAAATGTCAATTTTAGCCATAAAGAAAAAATCTAAAATAATTCTAGCTTTTTTTTAAACGTGTTTAGCTTTTTCCAACTTACAAAAAATCAAACTTGAGACATTTAAATTTGGTTTTATATAAATAAAGTTTTTGATCGTACTGAAAACAAATAACAAACAAAATAAAAAAAACTCATTGGGTTAAAAATTTTCAAACAGTGAAATACTAATATTTAAATATTTTGTATTTGTGAAAAAAAAATGTCTAATAGTATATAAATTTGCACACAATTAGAACAGATATTAATTTTATTTATTAATTGATCCTAGTCCCACCAAAAATCAAAGAGAACTGGTAAAAGTTAATAATAAATTTGTTTTTATTTCACTTTATACAAATAGAAAACAGTTAATTATTGCTTAGAGTTAAAGATACTTTAAAACCTTTTATTCCATCGATCGATCGGTCTCAATCAAAAATCAAATATATTTATTATCATTATTATTATTATTGTTAGTTGGACAATATTATTATTAATATTATAAAAAAAAGATTAATAATGATATAGTAGTACTCGGATGTGTTTTGTCTATTCAACAGTACATCTGTATATATAGATATAGATGATTATGCCGTAACCCCGTGTATTGAATGCAAATCTTGTTTCGATCGAATTTTGTTTTATTCTCCTTAATATTAATAACATTTACAAAAAAATATAGAACGACTTGCTCCAAATTTTTAATATAATTTTAATCACAATTAACGCATGCGTTGAAATTGCAAAAAAAAAAAATAATAATTTTAGTATCAATTAAAATCTAGTGCAAAAATCGAGGCAGAAATCCTAAATCTTTTTTCGATGCCGTTTTCCACACACATTAAACAATACATGATTTCGATTTCATTACAATTACATCATAAATACAAAGAAAATAGCTAATTAGATAAATAAAACATTTTGAGGGGGAAAAAAAAAATGGAAACGTATGTTAAATTATTATTGATTGTGTTATTGTAAAAGTATCTATGCACGTATGTATCTTGTATCTTGTAGATTGTATTAATATGTAGTTATTTAAATGGGTTCGGACGAGCCTTGAATTCCGTCCTCTTTCGTAGTTCCCTTTGTTGTTCCAGCTCTTGTTGCTTGCGTTGTTCCTCTTTCTGCAAAAGATATGAAACAGAAGAAGAACCAGTTCATTAAAAGGAAAACATATTTAATTAATAATACAAATACATATCATACAAATTAATTAAAACTGATCTTCTTTTCCTACAACTTTTAAGCTTCATATCAAATACATTTTGTCAGAATTGCAAAAACAAAACAAGAATATATTGGCTCAAAAAAAAATGACAAGATTTAACACAGAAAAGAATTCAGAGATTAATAATTTAAAAATTTAGATTGAGAAATATTTAAGAGCACAAAAAAAGAAACAAATCTATTTTATCAATAGTAAAAAAGATCATTTAATTTAGGATTTTGAAAATATTTGCAATATTAAATTTTTCAAAAGTAAAAAAAGATTTTTATCATTTTGATTTTAATAAACATTTCATTGTTTTTTACTTTGATTTTAGATTTTTACTTAAATTTGCATTTCCATTTTTTTTTTGTTTCCAAATTTTGTTAATCATTGTGGAAGTTTCTATAGGGACTTAATAATATAAAAATATTTTAACTAGCTTTGTTTATATACATATATACGAATATGGCACTTCAAGTGTTAATTATTTATTTAATGTGCAGCTGCCGTTTTTTAATTAACCAGCTGTACTTCAACTATTTCTTAAGCTATTTAAAATTTTAGTATTTGGGTAATGTCTGTATTTTAGATGAAATCAATGATTAAATCAATCAAGTTGGAATTTCCAGTACATTCCTGAAGAATTATTAAACTCAAATCTAAAATAGATATAAACAAATTTAAATCAATATGTGATTGTACTTTATATTTAGATTATAGATGAGTCGAAAAAAAGCCCAAATTCAGTAATTAAATTAACAATGACAATAAAACGCTTGGAAAAATTTAAAAAAAAAAACCAAAGCTAAAAAAAATTACTTTAAGAAATGCATTACCATAATTAAATGTAGTTTCATAAATTTGTTCAATGCTATAAAGATAACAAATGCATTGAAAATATTAGTCATTAAATTCAAGGAGAATAGACTCGACTTGACTCAGTTTTATAGAAACTTAATAAGCTGAATCTGCACTCTCATCTGAATCTGAATTATGAACTACGCTAATCTTTTGAGTTATATGAGTCATATTAACAATATTAATATTGTATACTATATGTTGTAATTGCTGCAATGATAGCGTAAAGTTCTTAGAATTTTGCATGCGATAAAAGCCGGGATAGCTTTATATATACATATATGTGTATATACATATAATGCATATCTATATAAATTTGTATATGTGTATGTAGTTTTTGAACATTGGGAATTCACAATGCCAGTCACTGCCAAGAACGAAAGAACAACGATAATCACAACAAAAGCAGACGCAAAATCCTGATAAGATTAGCATACAAGTTGAAGCAACAAATCTTTAACTGGGCAGCGAAAAACAAGAAAAAGTTCAGAGTGAATAAGCTCTTAATTCAATACTTCATTCAATTAAAATTGTTCAATTTAGTATAAAAACATGACAAAATTAAAAATATGAAAAAAGAAAAATAAACAAATTGAAAAAAAAAAACAAGAAAGAATTGCCCAACATAATAAAAAGCCAGATTTGGCGGTTAAAGCACAACAATGGCTGTCAACACTGGTTGCCAGCTACAAAAAAAGCTAAAAGTTTACAGCGCTAGTGTTTAAAAGTACCAAAAAATAATCCAATTTTGCATTGCGCTTCCAGTGATCAGCTTTCCAGATATTCCAATGTGAATTGCTTGCAATCCTCTTTCCTCAACAGTTATTGGATGCAGTTGCAGGTGTTGTTTGATTGGCTGCTGCTGCTGAGGATGAATTCCCCGTACCCGTCGTGGAATCATCGTGTGCGGACAACGTGCTGTTATCGCCATAGAAACGCGGCTCGTCGTGCTGCGCATCGGCAGCGGGTGAGGCGGTGTCTTCATCCGTGTCATCGTCATTGGAACTATCGCCATTTAATTTATTGTTACCACTGCGCAACGATGCATCCGCATCAGCATCCACATCCGCATCCGCATCCACATCCGAAACGGATGCAAATCGCAAACGTTCGTAGCAACCGTCGCAGACACGTTGCGCCTTGTTGCTCTGCTGGGGCAACAGAAACTTTTTGGTGGAGCATGCGGCACAAACGACAGCGCCACAATTGCGACAATGATGCCGTCGCTGCACGAACGTAAACTGCGTCTTCTTACAGTGCATGCAAATGGATGCCTCCGCATCGGGCACCCAAACGGCCGCATGATTCTCCACCGGCTTCTTGCCGCTCTTGCGCAACAAATCCTCGACACACTTGTTGATATGCGCCATCCATTCCTGTTTCTCGGTCGAGGTGGCCGCATAGACCACAAACGATTTGGTGGTGGTGCGTATATACCAGCCATTATGATATTGCTGGTTATCGGCTATCGATTCTAAAGATACCTCCTCCAATGGCATTATATGCTGTTTGTTGTACTTCTTTTTACCAATCACAATGTTGCCATAAACGAGAATGTCGTTGAATAAAAAGAATTGTCGCGATTTTGGACGCTTGCGGCACATTTTCGTTAAGACGCCCTCGCCGACGAGGACGCGACCAGGGATGGCGAGTGGGACGCCAGAGCTGCCAAAGCAACTCTCAACGGACGCAATGCGTCTCGTATTAAGCTCCGAGTTGACAAGACGATCAACCATTTTGTTTGTTGTTGTTGTTGTCGTTGCAGCGAAAGCGAGCTTTTATTACAGTTATTTACTGACTGAAACTCTGCTGCTGCTTGCTGCGTACTTCAACTGTGACGACGACGACGGCAGCGCTGCCACTGCTACTGCTTACACTTGTTGTTGTTGCTGCTCCCACACCAACACTGTTGTTGTTGTTCTTGCTGCGAGAGGCTTTTACTCTCTCTCTCTCTCTGTGTGTTGTAAATCCTGACTGCGCTGCTTGCGGAGATTCAAGTGTGACGGCAGCGCTGTTGCTCTTGTTTTTGTTGTTGTTGTCGTTGCTGCTCCCACTTAACACTTTTGTTGTTGCTGTCGTTGTCGTTGTCGTTGCCGTGAGATCGCTTTCATGTGTATGTGTGTAAATCCTTAGGCTTACTATAATTTCCAGTTTTGTGTGCTTGCCGAGAAATTTATTATTGTTTTTATTTTTATACGAGTCACGCGTTGTGCCCTTTATGCAATGCACAATATTACTGTTTTCTACGCCGTCCGTTTACCGAAACGTCATGACTCACACCACACCAGCACAATACAAACAACAAAAAAGTACGTGTATGGCATACATACATACATATATATATGTAAGTGATATGCACTACATGTGTGTGTGTGAGTGTATTTGACAGCACTCTTTTCTTAAATATTTTTTATGCGTTATTTGCTCACTTTGCGCAGCCTACTAAGTCAAAAATTTTCGTTTGCTTAGCGCGTACTTAATACTGCTTTATTAAAAGTAAATACGCCTAGGGTTTAACTATTAATTTAACCATCTGCTGCTAAATTGCAGCTGCTAACGCAAAAACGAGTCGTTGGCGCAATTTTGTGCGCCTGTCTATCGATAATGCTAATTTACAACTGTGTGCCAAGTGTTACCATATGCATTTAGTTGTTTGAACTAAATTTTATATTTGAATTAAAAAAGTTTTGCAAATGATTGTGTCATAAATTGTCAAGGTAAATGTTTGCCTACAGATTTCCCGAAAAAAAAAAGCTGTAAAATGGGTCATGTTATCGCACAATTGTATCGATATTGATATACAAAACACATATATTATTGCAAAAAATACTATCGAAAAATCATTACCTATCAATATTACGAGACGCTAGCCAATATTAAAAACCGCCCAGTTACAACAATTTACCTCTTTTATTTTTTGGGCCATATTGTGCTGAACTGCAGCATCGTATTCCCGTCGCTCGCGCACTCGCTGATCGGCGCGCAACTGAAATGGCCGCATTTCCAATTTGTTTGCTTTGCGCGGCAATCTGGCAACACCGTCATCGGTTTGAGTCTCGCTTTGCGTCGTTGCCTGCGTAAACTTTAAGCTCCCGCCATTTATATTTAAATGTTTTGATTTAAATGCACCAACCTGTTGTTGTTGTTGTTGCTGCTCCTTGCGCTTGCGCCGTTCTCGATCGGCGATTGAATGCTTAACGGTCTCCGGCGTTATGGGCACTGTGATTCTGTGCACGACTTGCACTGCCTCCAATTGTTTGTGCAGTGCCTTAAAATTTGGCACCGGCCTGCTGTGGAATTCCCGCGCTTTGCGCTCCGCCTCCGCTTGTTGTTGTAGCGCTTTTTCCTTGCGGCTCTGATAGACCTCCTGATAGTTGTACGCTTTTGGTGCCGCAGCAATCAAGGCATCATTATTTCGATCGCCGTTGCCGTCTTTGCTGCCACAAATTGACCAACACATTTTGAGTTTCGGCTTTGCATCATCCTCCTCCTCCTCCCTATCATCACAATCTGCATTATTCCAGTTCAAAGGTATGGCATCACTTTCCTGGAAGGACGCCTGTTCCTGTGCAGCTGCTGAGCCATTATTCCAATTGAGTGCAATGGCTTCACTTTGAATATTTTCCTTGTTTTCTGCTGCTGCCGCTGAAAAAATGGCGCATTCTGCATTTTGTTTGTTTGTCAACTCAAAAACCAGGTACATACCAAATATATCTGCGCAGTTATCTAAATTATCAGTGCAAATATTCATGTCGTCCACATCTAGTTCAATATATCCATTATTCAATATATCCATTTTTTAATTAAACTAAACTCGCGTCGCCACAAATTTCAAACAACGGGAAAACAAAGACACACGCTTCACTTCACAGGGTTGCACACAGCATCTGCCAATATATATCGATAGTTGCATGATCAGTATCGTTATGCAAACTTTAAATGATTTGTGGTTGCTTCGAATAGGTTTAATTGTTTTGGTAAATATGATTTCTTTATTATGAACAGTCGGCTATTATGGTGGAGTGTATCCATCTGATAAACGCTCTTATCTTTAATATCGAAAAATGTTAATCATCGCTCGGCATTGGTTCAAATGAACGTGAACTTATTCAGTCGTTCATGAAATCAATCGCTCATTTCGTTCAGCTCATCAGTTTTGTTTTGATTTTTATTTATTTAAGTTTTTTTTTTTTTGGCATATTTTCGATTCGTTCCATTTGTTTTTGCGACGCCGTGCAGAGAATTCGTTAGTCGGCTCGATCGCGAGCAGTTTGTGGCCATGGCCTTGGTCACAGGCCTTGTACGCGAACAATTTGTGATTGCGCGCCTTGCGTTGTGCCCAGCATTCCATGTCCTTGCCATGGAGTATGGACTCGCCGCTGACGGCAATTGAGGACAGTGTGGATCGATCTGGATCCGACTCCAGCTCCGACTCCAACTGGCGTCTCTTGATTGTGGGCTTCTTTTGTGGCCGCTTTTCCGGCCTGATTTCGTTGGATATGTAGCAATCGGCATTGGCCACCAGTTTCACCTGGCTAATGGCCTCCGCCTCCCACTTCTGCTGCTGTGATTGCGGCTCACAGAACTCAATTTGATTTTGGATAATTGCGCTGAGTTTGCGCCAAATGTGCGTCTGCATATGTTCGCTAATCTGCAGATCATCCGCATTCGTTCTTTGCTCCGGGTCCAGATAACGCTCGCTTCTGGGCAGCTCTTGTTGTTGTTGTTGTGATGCAACAGCCGGCGACGGAATCTCTTTAGGAATCTCTTGTCCTTGGAACATGGCGTTTGTGAGCAGCGTGTGATCGGCCGCCTCCATAAATTGTCGCATCTGTGCCGCATTTTCCTCGTCGGAGTCCGAGTCCGTGTCGCTTGCCGGCTTCATTTTCTCACATGTCCTTGCCGCGGACATTATGTGAATATACATATATACATATGTGTGTACAATAACAAACTCAATGTTTACACTGAACAGCTGCCTATCGTGCCTATCGATATCGATTGATTAGCGCACGTGCTTGACGTTAATTACGATAACACTGCTGCAGGAGGCAATAAATTCAAAATTTGAATGAGCGCAATGTTTACATTTTGATTTTTATAAATATTGTTTGCATTGGTTAATAATAAGTTATTTGTGTTTTTTTTTTCTTGTTCATATGATCTGCTAAAAAACAGTTCTTTATGAATGAGGTACAAATGAAGTGACTAAAACGTTTTTGTTTTTAATAAATATTTGAATTTGGCCCCTCCCACTTACACTTGCTTGTCGCACGAATGCGTTCAAATCGATATTTTTCTAATTGCAGCATGGATACAATTCGCTTATGTGTATATCGATTCGTTCATTGCATATTGTTATCGTTGAACTTATTGAGCCACTGCTCAGCACTGGTGCCGGCAAATTCAAACTCGGATTCAAACTGAGCGCAACAGCTTTTTTTTTATTTATTTTCAGTTTAATTGCATGTATATTATAAATATTTATTAGTTAAGTGTAGGGCATTGACGTTTACGTCACCGAGCTACAGAGCCCACAATTGCTGACGGGGCACATTTTCATTTCGACATCCTCGCCGACGCGCACAACGGCGGCCATGCCGTTCTCGGAATGCGGCGATATGTGACAATGGAACATCCAATAGCCGGGACTGTTTGAATTGAACTGGATGATGGTGTAGCCGTAGGCGGGCACCTGCACCGAATCCTTCAGCGGTGCAGCGCGTCCCCCACGACGTGGCAGCGGCGTCCGCTTGTCGATCTCCTCGATCTGCCCGATCCGTTTCTCGCCTAGCACACCCATGCCGACCACACGGAACGTGTAGCCGTGCAGGTGAATGGGATGCGGAGTATTTGACTTGCTGGATATAACAAATTCGACATTCCTATGCGCGGGCACATGGATGACATTGGAGCACTTGCAGTGACGACTCTTGCAGTTGAAACCGAGCGACGCTTGCTGTGTGCGATTGCAGAAGAATTGGCCAATGCCCAGATTGCGCGTCTGCAGGAACGATAACTTTGGCATGCTAAACGTAATGTCGTCCATCTGGAAGCGGAAGCCCGTCTCCTCGCCGCGCAGCTCCAAGGCATTCATGCTCGTGTAATACGTGAGAGACGGCGACGGCGACGGTTGTTGTTCCATATGACGGGCATTCAAGCTGACCAGCGAGATGCTCTGATCGCTATTCCCGCCCACATCATCGCCCAGCTCGTTCAGCATCAGTCCGGGCGCATCGTAGGCATAGCTCAGCGTGTGCGTGTCCAGAGCACGGGGATCGGCGTCCTGGTAATGCAGCACCGCCTCCTGATGCAGCTGATTCTTGGCACAGAAACTGTAGCCCTTAATGCGTATCCAATAATTGGCCACATCCTGATTGGCGTGCAGCACGAAATCAAATCTCTCAGCGCCATGGAACATTATCTTCTGCACCTCGACGGGCTCAATGTCGTTGCCATCGCTGGCGATCACAATCAGGTCATGCTTATCGATGCTCATGCTAACGGGACAGTTGGACACGCCTGCAAATATCGAAAGCCGATAACAGCGATATAAATACAGTTTGTCAAGAAATTCTTTACACTCCCTTAAAAATGTAATATTTTGGAAAGATCATTTAATTTTCATTCGAATGATGCAAAAATTTCCTTAACCCATTTAGTACCCATGGAATATTTTGCATTTTTGCAATAGTCTACTTCTTCAACTTTTTTCCTCGATTTTTCACAAAAAATATATTGGTGGAAAAAAATTCTTGGAACAATTCTAAGAGTAACTGCAAAAGAAAATTTTTAAAAATAATTCTGCACTTTTTGCATGAAAATGAGGAAAAATTGATTGGTTAATTTTAGGATTTTCGAAATATCAAATATAATAGCAAATATATTTTTGAAAAATTTTTTTTCCAGTTACTCTTAGAATTGTTCCTAGAATTTTTTTGCATCAAATTATTTTTTGTAAAAAATCGAGGAAAAAAGTTTTGAAAAGTGACTTTTACATAAGTTCGAAATTTTCGAAGGGTACTTAATGGGTTAAGGAAAGTTTTGTGTCATTCAATCGGAATTTAAACGATCTTTCCAAATACATATAATAAGCTATTATTTTCTTATTTAAAGTCAAAATATTACATTTTTAAGGGAGTGTAAAGAATTTCTTGACAAACTGTATATTTAATTTATAAAAATACAAAAAACTAGATCATTTACATATATATTTAGAAAAAAAAACATTCAGATTCATAAAATTAGGACATTTTTTAAAATAAAATAATTTTTTTTTCGATTTTTCCAAATGTTTTCCTTTCTAATATTTCGAAAATCAATTTTGTCTATTTTTGGTATCCTCATTTAGTATATTGTCTATTTAGTAAGTAAAGGTTTTCAAATTGTTTCCCCAATCACAAGTTTGTTCCGCCCACAATTTGGTATTATTGGTAATTGTTATCGGAAATCGAAAATCGGACTCACCATTGAAGATGGCACGGAATCGATAGCGGCCGCCACGAATAATTTTAAATGTGGCATAGAGCGTTGGCTTCGACTTCGTGTCCTTTTTCATGTTGCGACCACGTCCATTGATCAGTATGTTTTCGGCAATGCTCTCGTCGAAATTGTGCACCCAATCCTGTATCATGATGATATGCTCGGACATGTCAAAGTCATAGAGATGCGAATGGGGATTCAGTTTGTTCGCTTGCCGTACAATTAACGGACCGGCGAGTCCAAAGGCGCGCTGATGCTCGGTGTGACTGTGCCACCAATTGGTGCCGCCGTGATCCGCCTCGAACCGATAACGGAACGCCTGGCCGGGCTCAATGGGATACTGGGTGACGTGGGGCACGCCGTCCATGTGGGGCGTGGACTTTTGGTGAATGCCATGCCAATGGATCGTTGTCGTCTCGTGCAGGCTGTTGATGATATCCGCCACGATGGTGTCGCCATAGCACACCTCGATCGATTGGCCCGGCAATTTGCCGTTTACCACCATAATTGAGGATTCAAGGCCATCCGCATACTTGCAGTCATCCGTTGCAGTTGTTGGCTCCAACTCGGCCAATTTGAAGCTATCGATATACTCTTTGCCGTTCAGCTTGAAGCGATACTTCGATTGCAAATATCGCTTGCAGATGTCGGACATCGTGTCGTCGTAATGCACGACCATATAATAATAGCATGTCATCGGTTGCCGCTCTACACAGTCCCGCTTGCAGGGATGCTGCAGATTGTCCTTGTCTGTTGTATAACCTCGCCATTGCGAGGATTCGCTCGTCGACGACAGCTGTGGATATAATTGACTGATGCTCTCATATTTGCTCACAATTCGTTTGCCATTGGCATCTGCAAAACGGAAAGAGTATTTATCGTGTTAGTTATCGATAAATGCAATGCAAGGTGGAATTCATTACAAGGTAACGAATTTAGGCACCATGATTGATGGTGATGAGTTCAGCCTGCCATATTATATTTATTTAATTTTCGAATTTTATAGAGGTTTAGGTTTTTATTTAATTAAAAAAAATACGACTTCTTGTTAATTGTATTCACAATGATTCACCTTGTATGCCATCGATCTGCACTATAATCAGGCTACTTATCAAAACGATAGTTTTCACTAAACTAATGTGCATCGTTCTTGGTTAAATACAAAAAAAAGGAAATCTCCTTTCCTACGAGGTTATTGAGAATGCTGCCAAAAAGAAACTGTTGTTCAATTTCCGCTGTCGGTTACCTTTTTGTTGATTTGGCGCAAATTCCAAAACAAATCGAAAACCGTCAAGAAATTGCTTAGAATTTGCCTTGTTATTTGTTATTGGCCTTGTTGAACATGTTGTAATGGTTAATTGAAGATTGTTTGCAATCTTGCACACTGAACGAGATACAGTTACGATAATAGAATAAACAAAATTCTAATTTTCAACTGTCTGTTTGCATTTTGCTGGCTGATTCATTGTCAAAGGGGAATAACTTGATTCTTCTTCTTCTTCTTCTGACTTTTGCCTTGGCCCATTTTTTTTTTGGTAATGCCAAACTTCATGCTGACCTTGGGGAATACCCAT
>JBAMBJ010001308.1:0-92198 GCA_037043495.1 Drosophila recens | reverse complement strand
ACATGCGCGGACCGAGCGGACAGCGCTGACGAGAAAAACAAGCAACATACAAAAACGTAATTCTGAACTGATGAAAAAAGGAGACAATTCGAAAAAATAAGTGCCATTGCGCCAACAGGACAAAAAAGAGCCAATTTTGGTGCAAAAGCGCCAATTGTGGCAACCGTGGTTATGTGCAACGGTAAAAGCTGCCTTTAGCGCCTGCGCGGGCGTTGCACAACTACAACAACAAGAGCAAATACACGCAAATACACACAAAATATAAACACATACATATTACATATACTTCCTGGAACTGGACCAGTAACTGTTGTGTCTTCAAAACATAAAAGAAACAAATACCAAAATTATATGGAATGGGAAACTCGTTAAGCAACATGTTGCTAAGTAAACAATTGAAAACTAAGTGCTAAATCATATTAAATAAATAAATAAATACGAAAAATTAGTGAAAGTTAGCGTTAACAATATAACAACAAAAAATAAAAATAATGGCAATGCGAATTAAATTCCAATACACAACAAATGGAATAATCAACCAAAAATTCAGTTTAAGCAAGAAGAAATAACTAAACAAACATAAATATAGAACTTAGGTTAAATATTGAGTTTGTCTAACGCTTCTGGAGCTACATTTCCATAATACTATAGTATTATAGTAGGAAAAGTCTTCTACACTATATATGTATGTATATTTGTAGCTCCTGCTTCGGTTTCCAAAATTAGTTCACAATTATGTTTTCCAAAAGCTAAACTAGCATATTATAAATATACTTAGTACGAAGTATGTTAAAATTAAGTAGAGTTTAAGAGCAACACCAAAATTCAAAAGTAAATAAATCAAAGACCTCCCAAAGAAAGTTCCCTAATATGCAATATACACATCAACTATAGCATATAGTTTGTAAGTTGAGAAATAAACACAGACAGAGACAGATCATTATTTAGATTGAGAGTAAAATTGAAAGCAAAATGAACGTAAAAGATTAACAAACCAATTATTCCTATATACAATACTTATATACAACAATATATACAACATACATATACATAGATACATAAAGATTAAACGCAAAAATCAAATACCAAGGCATAGCAATTGTAAATTCAGTATACATACATATATGAATATATTATAAAAATAACATAAACAGCAAATATATTATATACGAAAAGCCAAAGACATTCTTTGTTCATTTAATTGTACGGAAACTTTTTATTTTGTGTTCAAATCTTTTCTTTCTTTTTAAATATGTAGGATTATAAACTTGCAGCGATTTTTTGGGGCATGGGTTACAAAAGAGTTAAAGTACAATACAAGGCAGTTTTATGTGGACGACCTTAACTAACAGCGAAAAAGATTTGAGTTACTTATGTAAATATAGCAATTAGAATATGTTTGAAATATTCCAATACGACTTACAGCAATTTTGAATTGCCGTTAAGTGTATGCTATCGAAAAGTGTTTTTAGAAAATGCCGTCTAATTGGATTCCTTTTTGCTCATTTGATGCTCACGCTCCAGCGCCCGCTGCTTGGCCTTCTCGTAGATGGGCAGCAGTTGTCCGGTCTCGCCCAGCATCTTCAGCAGCTCCACAATAAAGGGCAAATAATTGTGTTTGCGTCGCACATTCTCCACCTGCAAGCAAACAATTTCAATTAATATACAAATGTATGATTAAATATAATATCTGCAATATAATGACCTTGTATCGCTTTTTCTTTTCAATTTCATACTGTATGTAGGAGCGTAGGCTATTGATTTCAGTCTGTCGGTCTTCCGTCTCCATGGCCATGTCAGCCGGATTCAGGAGTTTCTCAATTTGCTGCTCATAGATGCGCTGACGATCCGAGATCAGGGCCATCAAATTGAAATGGATTTCGCCATCGCTATATCGCTGCATGCGCTTCTCAATGATTGGCCGCACCACATCGACCCAGTTCTGTTCCGCCTTGATCTCACCCAAATCGATGGGACCCTCACGAAGACCATCCAGCTCATAGAGACGGCCGGCAATGGGCATATAGCCAACAAAGTGATAGACATCCTCATCCTTGTTCTGGTTTTTCATGTCCAGCTCAAAGAGGGTTTGTCGTGCAAACGAATTGTGCACGGTGCGAATTTGGGATGCATTGCTGAGAGTCAATCCCTTGTTGTAGGGATCGAAGCATTGGCAAAACTCCTTGAAGTTTGTTAGTGTTTCGCCCAGCTTGATGTCCTCGTGATTCAGATTGAGCAGCAAACTTAAAATGGCCTGGGTCGCACAGGCATTGTTAATCACTTGCTTGGCAAAGAATATGTGATCCCGGTCGAGCACCACCTTGCCAGCGGGCTCATCCTCCTGCACCCATTTGAACAGAAATATTAGTCCGTGTATTGGCTCCAAGTCCTTGAATGATTCACTGTCCAGGCTCCAGATTTCCTCGACCTGTGCACCATCGCACCCTACAAAGCAAGACAAAGCAAGTGCTCCAGTTAATTAATTCAATTGAATCACGTACAATCACATTTTGAAGCCGGCATCGCAATTCGCGTCCTCTTGCAAAAAGCGCGCGCGGCACACAGACTTACCAAATTCGCGAATCAGCTCCGTAAACACACCCGGGTCACTCTCTATGAGACACCAATTACCTGCTCCTTCACTCATTGTGGTCAGTCTTGTACTTTTTCTTTTCAATTTGCAATTACTTCAGCTACAAAATTTTTGTCAACTCACACAAGACACGATTAGTGTAGTAGTGTTCAACACTAAGTTTCAGTGTTGGCTTGCTCCTGAGTGAACAAAAAAGAGTTGCCAATGAAGTGAGCAAATAAGCGGAATTCTACCGTGTGGCAGCCTCTGCCCAACTTTGAAAAACGAGGTGGCAGCATTGGCCTACAAAACACGGTGGCAACCACAAGCAAGCCACAGAAAAAAATTAATTTCATATACAGTGGCACACAAAAGTATTGGCCCAGAAAGAATTTTTTCATTTAAGGCTTATTTATTTGCACCGTTATTTTTAACATTTTGGCTTCAATGTTAAGGTTATTTAAATTCCGATTGAATGATACAAAACTTTCCTTAACGCATTTAGTACCTTTGAAAATTTTTAATTTAAGTAGTTGTCTACTTTTCAAACTTTTTACCTCGATTTTTAAAAAAATTTTTTGATGCAAAAAAATTCTTCAAACAATTCTAGGAGTGACTGCAAAAACATTTTTTAAAAATCTTTTCGCTTAATTTTTTGTTATATATTGAAAATTGCTTAAAAGCATAGCTCGCAAATAACTGTCGACCGTTTTTTTTCTTGCGCTCTCGTTGCGTTCGTACTCTGTCGCTCTCGCTCTGAGCAAGAAACTCTTGCTGTCTTCATTTATGTTTCTGTTGAGCTCTTTTCGTTGAGCTCTTTGTATGTCGGTCTTTCAATGAGCAGTGCGTAAAGAGCGAAACGAAAATCGCTCGCACAATGAGACACAGCAAAACACCGTTTGACCGAAAAACTCAACGCAAACGGTCTTCTCCCAAATTAAATTTAAAGAATTGGTGCACTTTTTTATTCGTGTCTCTTCCCATTTTGCACAACAAATATTTGACAACTTCACACACTCAATTCACGATCGCAATTAATGAATTTCGTCTGCAAAACAGACGCTTAGGCAAGCAAATGCCTATGCGTGTGAGTGTTTACCAATACATATGCAAAATACCGTTTGCTTCATTGAACACGACGAAACGGTATTGGAACAACGAGAACAAAACAAAATAGAAAAAAACGTTTCGCTCCGAGCGCGAGCGAGCTCATTTAAGAACCGAAAAAACAGTTGCTCGCTGAGTCTTTTCGTAAAGAGTAAGCAAAAGACACTTATTTGCAGACAACGAGAAACGGTCAACAGTTATTTGCGAGCTATGCTTAAAAGGTACTTATTCGTCATTTTCATACAATAGTGCCTTCTAAGCAATTTTCATAAATTTTTTTTATGTTTTCTTGCAGTTGGATATAGCTTGTTTTACAGCATAAATATATTTTTTAGCTTATTTTCACTCAGAGTCTAGCTCTCTACACCTGGCAACACTGATTGCCAGAGTTGCGATGGTGTCGATAGTTTTTGTGCACCACTAATGTCATGGCGGACACAAAGCAAAGCGGTGGGAGAAAAAAATATGTGCGCAAAGAATGAAAAAATCTAATGTAAAAAATTAAATTTGTGCTGCAGCCTATAAAATGCAAATTAACTATGTGTATTATAATAATAATAGCGAGACAATAATATATGTATCAGTGTAGCATTTAAAATGAGTACGGAATGGTGTAGAATGAAAATATGACGCGAAAATATGATTTCAACTCCGTGCAGGCACCACCAACAAAATCAGTGTTTGTAGTGTCAGTGGAAAATTGGCAATTGCGTACGTTTATGTAAATGCAGAGCACGGGGGGATAAAAACAAATTGCAAATTGCCAGTGTGTAGTGATTTTTTTAAATTAACTGGTGTACAAATCGAGCTCGTTCTCTCATCTCGTTGCGAGTGTGAGAGAAATAAATATTGGAGGAAAAAGAGGCGCGAAAAATTCGCAACAAAATGGTTGTCTCAAAAGACAACAAGCGTCGCCGTAAGGAGACCGAGACACCGCCAACGTCATCGTCGGTGGCGGCGGCAACAACGTTGGCTGTGGAGTCATCACCCGAGATGCCTAAAAGGTGAGCCTATATCTCCCTCTATCTATTCAGTTGATCGTTCATGTCTACATATGTGTGTAATTGTTGTATAAAGAGGGAGATGACGACGCATTGCCCGCCAGCGCTAACATCAACAGCGCTGCGCTCTCCCCACTCCCCAACAAAACGTGAAGTGAGGTGCGCCTCCATTGTATAAGCAACAGTGTTGGCAAACTTAATACCCAGTAAAAAAGCTCTGTTTAAAAACGAAAACAAATAATTTAATTCAGCTCCCTTTCTATTTAACAGTTGCTGTTTGGCTGCAAACCTTTTGAGTTTTTAATAAATGAGTTATATTTATGTATACTAGGTTCACACTGTGACCATATGTGAAAAGGTTAATTACATGCTAAAAGTGTTTACAAAATAGCCAAATGGTCAGCACTGTTAAGCAAGCGTCGTGGCGTTGTTGTTGTTGTCCAAGCAAAGGGCTGATTACAATTGGCTTTGGGGGTAGAGCAGGTGTATGCATTTGTGTGTGTGTGTGTGCGTGTGTTTATGGTAATTCAATGCGTTGTTGAGTTCGACGCTGCTTTTGTTCATAATTTGTATTAAATTGCATTTTGTTACCAATTAAAACTCATATTTATATTTGCCTATTTTTCGCCCCTTATTCTTGATCGTCTATTGCAGAACGAAGGTGCAGGCACAGCGTAAATTTGCACAAGGCCAAAATGCGCCCAGTTCAGCAGGTGCCTACAGCGCTGCCAGTGTAGCTGCAGCGGCGGCGGCGGCGGCAGCAGCAGCGGC
Organism: Drosophila recens; assembly: GCA_037043495.1. NCBI lineage: Eukaryota > Metazoa > Arthropoda > Insecta > Diptera > Drosophilidae > Drosophila > Drosophila recens. The sequence goes on along the minus strand of JBAMBJ010001308.1, from coordinate 86,747 downwards.
ATCTGGACCGAGCACCTCTGCAGACAGCCTTCAGCCACCGATTGAGATACTTCCCAACAAGTGTCCCAAGCCGCAGGATTTCTTAACATTTCTGTGTTTTCGCGGCACACCCGCATTGCCCGCGCACTTGGATTATCTGAATCAGGGCAAGTCGAAAGCAAACGAAGTCGTCCCGCCCAAAAGCAGCAGCATCAACGACAACAACAACAAGAAGAAAAACAACAGCAACAACAGCAAAAAGAAACGTGGAAGACCCGCCAAGGCAACACCAGGGAAAAAATCAAGAGATGAACAGCAACAGCAACAACAGCAGGAGAAACCACAACAACAGCAACAACAACAGTTGCCAGCTGATAAAACTGATAAAGCAGCAAGTGATAAAATTGAAGCAACAACGTCGCCTCCTCCTCCTCATCCCCTCGTGGGTGCAGTGCGTAAGCGAGCCGAGGTGATAACAGAGGGCAATAGACGAGGAGCACGACGCAATGAGACATTGAAACGACGCTCAAATAGGGCCAACAACAAGGACAAGGATGATGACCAGGAGCAGCAGCTGCAGCAGCAGCAGAACAATGAAGACGATGCTGAGGAGGAGGATGACGAGGATGAATTCTTTTCAGCGCACGATGCGAGCTCACGCAATGGCGGTGGTGCGGATGAGACACTTTCCAAGTCGGAGATGACAAGTTCGAATGTTAAACGTGGTCGCAATCAGGCAGCTCTAACCAGAAAAGCAGCTGCAGCTTCACCAGCTGCCACCGAGAGCAGTGTTACCAAGGATAAGGACAAGGCGCCCGTGAAACGTGTGCGACAACGTGAATCACCCATATTTATACCCTCACCAGAATCATCTGGACGCATGACACGACAACGTGCGTTTTTTGAGCCCGTCAAGGTGATGCCAAAGCAGCCAGAGCCAGAGGAGGAGCAAGAGAAGCAGGTGAAGGAAGAAAAGAAGTTGAAGGAGGAGCTAAAGCAGGAGGAAAAACAACCGCCCAAAAAAGCAACTGACTCAGGAACAGCTGGAACTAAACAACAACAGCAACAACAACAGCTCAACAAGGAGAAGACAAACTCCAGCATTTATGCCAAAGACGCTGCCAAGCAGCAGCAGCAGCAACTGGAGAATGGAGGCACTGCGTCCGCTATTGCCGCTGAGCAACAAAAGGGTCTCAATGTCTTCGACTTTAGCTCGGATGATGAGCAGCCACTGGCCAAGTCCATAAAGCTGAAAAAGGGCGCCAAAAAAGGTGCAACAACGGCGGCAGCTCCAACTGTTTCAGCACGTGGACGTAAATCTGCTGGAGCTGGTGCAGCCAAGAAGCAACAACAGCAGCAGGAGGAGGAGAAAGTGGAGACCACGCCAAGCAAAACAGAAGAGCAGCCAAAAACAAAGCGGGGCAAAGCGCTTAAAAAGAAAGCAGACGAGGTGAATATAGAAAAAGATGTGGAAAAGGAGCTCGACCAGGAGGAAGGGGAGGAGGAGGAGCAGATATCCCCAGCCCCGTCCAAGAAGCAGAGCAATAGCCAACACAATGCACGTCCAGTGCGTCGTCAGGCGCAAGTCAAAGCGACCAAAGCTCCAGCTGAACGTTCCGTGAGTCCAAGTCCACAGCGAAGTCAGCGGCCATCGCGCAAGACAAAGGAAGCGGCAGCCATATACATGGGCATCATTGGCCACAAGCTGCAGCTGGCGGATGACGAGGAGGATGACCTCTCGCTGAGCAGTTTTCCCGACATACCCAATGTCAAGGAAATGGAGAAAATGGAAAAGGAAATCAAGAAGAATGCGGCGGGCAAAACAAGTGAAGTTGCGACGAGAAAAAAGTCACCCAGCAACAAGACGGCAGCAGCAGCAGCAACAACCGAAACTGTAGCAGCAGCAGCAGCAACTGTTGCTGTCGTGGAGCAGGAGACAGCAGCATCAACAACAGCAACAGCTGCGCCTCCTCGACGTGGCAGACCGCCAAAACAGGCAAAAGCTGCTGCTGCAACAACTTCGGCAGCAACAACATCAGCAGCGGCAGCAGCAGCAACAGGCAAGCCTCAAATTGAGGGAATGCTGGTTAAAAAGGGCGCATTGGCGCTAGCAAAAGCAAAGTCCGAACAGCAACAACAACATCAACAACAACAACAAAAAGTCGATTCCGATGCGGAAGAAGATTTTTTAATCAACGAGGAGCTAAACGAAACGAAGCGTAAGCTGGAAAAGAGTTTCAGTGACTCGGATGATGAACCATTGGCCATCAAAGTGCCAACAGCAGCAGCAGCAGCCACAACAACAGGAGCACCAGCAGCAGCAACACCAGCCAAAGCCAGCAACAGCAGCAGCAAATTGGAAACTGCTCCAGCAACAGCTGCAACAGTTGCAGCAGCAACAACAGCAACTACAGCAGCAGCACCCACAACAACTGCTGCCACAACTGCAACACTGGCAGCAACAACATCTCTGGCAACAACCACATTAAACTGCACGCCGCCCAAGCAACAAACACAACAGCAATCACAGCAACAACAACCGTTGCAACTACCACAACAACAGCAGCAGCAGCAGCAGCAACAATCGTTAGCCGCACAGTTGGGCATGCCTGTAAGTGCCACGCCCACAACGCAGCTGACAATGTTGCCGCTGACAGCGAAGCCAACACAATTTTCCATATCGCCGCCCAGTTATGCGCCCCTCAAGACAATGGAAAAGAAATCGCCAGTGCCCACATCCAAGATACTTAATGTGCCAGCAACATATGCGTTGCCGGGCGCAGGTGCGGGATTGGGAGCTGTTGGTTTTGCCAAGACGACGTCGTATTTGCCACAAGCATCGCCGCATTATCATACGCCATATGTGCGACCAGCAACGTTTGTGGCGGCAGCTGCTGCTGCTGCCGGCAACAAGACGCCGCAACAGCAACAGCAGACGACGGCAACATTGGCCGCAACAACGACAACGACAGTGACATCACCATTGAAGTATCACACGCCGCCCACAACGTATCCGCCACCAATTGAGGCGTATCAATGTCCCAAAATAAATCCAAATTTTTTAACACCCAAATATGATCGCAGCAGCGTGTTGCCGCGCGCCAACAACATCAGCGGCAGTAGCAACAGCAACAACACCAGCAATATTAACAATTTCACGTCACCAACTGTGGCACGCGCTACATTGAGTAGCCTAAGTAGTCCAGTTGGTGTGGCAGCAACTGTGAAAAGTGTCCTGCCGCCTCCTGTTGTCAGTCAGGGTCAGAGCTTGAATTTGAGTCTGCCAGCTGTGGCGTCCACATCAGCAGCAGCGGCAGCAGCTGTGCAACAGCAACAGCAGCAGCAGCAACAACAACATCATCACCAGCAGCAACAACAGCACCAGCAGCAGCAACAGTTGTTGGCGCAAAACAGCAGCAACAATGCAGCTGCAACAGTAACTGCAACGGCAACTGCAGCTGCAACTGATCCGTTGAAAGATGAAATTGGCAGTATTTTGGCGCAGGCAACACTCATGCCCAGCAAAGAGGAGTCCGGCAAGATCTTCGGCATTGCCAGCGTGAGTTTGGCCCAAAGTTCCGGGCCGGATAACACGAAATGCACGCTGGGCAAATGCGGATCCATACACAAACCGGTGCTGGGTCCCGTGGTGCCCACCGAGGGTTACTTTGGCGATCAGTTGACCAGCAAGGAGCGACGCAAGGCCAAGGTGAACATGACCCATGAGCAGATACAAAAATGGCTCATCGAGTGCAGCTCGAATCCCGATGAGATTCAGGATGATCTCGACGATGAGTTCGATGAGAGCATGCGACCCCAACAGGCAACAACGCCGCCGGGACCAGGAACAACCCGAGATGACAAGGAGAGCACAAGTTTCAGCAGCTCGTCGAATAAAACACGCGGCGAGCTGGGCAAAAGCGAAAGCGCCTGGTCAGCCAAGGGACCATCGTTGAAGGCCACGCCCGTCCTGGTGAGCACGGCAGCAGCAGCAGCAACAGCTGCCGCCGAGTCGGATGCCATGGACTTTGACAAGTGTGTGACGGCTGTGAATCTGACGCAGAAATCCCAGCTGGATAGCGACAAGAAGTTGCCGGATAAAAAGGTCAAGAATACAGCCAGCAACAGTATCAACAAAGCAACTGTTGCAAGCGCCACAACAACATCCCCAGCAGCAGCAGCAACAGCTGGCAGCAAACGTAGCGCAGCAGCCACGCCCACAGCGAGTCCAACGCCGCCCAGTAAACAAAAGGCAGGCAACAAAAAGAATGCAACAAGTGCAACGACAACAACATCAGCAGCAGCAACATCAGCAGCAGCAGCAACTACAACACCAACCAAGCGCACGCCTGTCTATCAGAATCAGAGCAACAAAAGCAAGGCACAATTGCAGCTGGACAACAAGCAGCAACAACAACAACAACATCAACAACAGCTGCAGCAGCAGCAACAGCAGCTACAACAACAACGACAACAACAAACGTCAAAGACAACAAAATCGATTTATGTATTTGGCAAGGATGAAGAGACAACAACAGCAACTGTTGCTGCCAGCAAAGCAACAAACCGACGACGCAATGCTGCCGAGGTGGAAGCAACAACAACGCCGCCACCTGCGCTCAGCGAACGCTCGCCGACCAAGAAACGAGCGGCAGCAGCAGCAGCTGCCACAGCGGTGCAATTAACCCTGAGTCCGACGGATAAACTCGAGAAGCCCAAAGCAACAGCAGCAGCAGCACGAAATGCCAAAAAGCAACAGCAGCAACAAGAAAAACAACAGCAGCAGCAACAAGAAAAACAACAGCAGCAGCAAGAAAAACAACAGCAGCAGCAGCAAGAAAAACAAAAGCAGCAACAATTGCAGGCGACAACTGCAACTCCTGGCGCTGATTCGGATGCCGAAGGTGCCACCTTTTATATACCACTGTTGCAAGGCGCCAGCGGAGGCGCTGGTGGCATTCAGGGCGTGGCCGTGAAGCTGGGACGCGAGGGACCCGACGGGCCCAATCAAAAGGTGGTGATGCAGGCAACACTGGTGACCAAGGCACAAATGGACACCAATTCCAAGCCATTGCCGGATAATGAGCTGGTCAAAACATTGCTGAATGCAGCAACAACCGGCAATGATGTTGCTGTAACGGCGGCAACAGCAACAACAGCAGCACCAGCAACAACGACAACAACAGTTGCCGGCAGCAGCAGCAGCTTAAAAGCCAGCACCTCAGCAGCAGCTGCTGCTTCAGCAACGGCAACAGCTACAAATCTCGTGCGCGTCAATTCCAATTCATCGCTTTTCTCCGGCTCCGCCAAGTCACGAACGGCAGCAGCAGCTGCTGCTGCCGCGACGGCGACGGCAGCAACCACAGCCTTGGCCAAAAAGTACAAAGACGACACGCCCATTAAGATGGCCAATAACACGGCATTCCCGCGTCACGATGATCCCACGCAAATGGTCGAGGCGCCCATCTTTAAGCCCACCGAGAAGGAGTTTGCCGATCCCATCGAGTTTATCGAACGCATCACACCAATTGCGGCTAGATTCGGCATCTGTAAGATTATACCGCCGGCTAGCTTCAAGCCCGAGTGTCGCATCTCGGACGAGATGAGGTTCACCGCCTACAATCAGTATGTTCACAAGATGTTGCATCGCTGGGGTCCGAGTGCCAAAGAGTTGAGCGCGATTAAAAAGTATTTGGCCACCCAGAGCATTGTGATGAATCATGCACCATGGATTGGCGGCATGGAGGTGGATCTGCCGCGCCTCTATCACACGGTCCAGGAACTCGGTGGCCTCAAAGAGGTCATCGAGAAGAAGAAGTGGGCACGTGTCGCCGAGGAAATGTGCATACCCAAATTGGCACAGGATCGGGTCACCAAACTGGACGACATCTACTGCAAGTATCTGTTGCCCTATGACACTCTCTCGCCGGCGGAGCGACAGAAGCTCTTCGATGAGGTCGAAGCGGATTGGGCCAAGCGGGAGGCACGGGCTCGTCGCAATGCGGATCGCTTTGTCAATAGCACGGAGAGCGTATCCAATGAGGAAGACGATGTCTCCACGGACGAGGATGAGGAGTCGGAGGAGGAGATCGATGGTGTGTCCATGGAGTGCATTGTCAAGGGCCGGAGCATGCCCCTCAGTCAATTCTATCGCATTGCCCGCAACACCATGGCCTTGTGGTTCAAGAGCACCGATCCGACGGTCAACGAAGTCGAGGCGGAATTCTGGCGTCATGTCGCCGTTCGCGACAGTCATGTCTGTGTCCATTCCGGCTCCATCGATAGCTCCGGCTGGGGCTATGGCTTTCCCAGTCCGGGACCCAAGGGCAAGGGATCCAACTATGCCCGACATCCGTGGAATCTTAAGGTGCTGACCAATAATTCGGGATCTGTGCTGCGCTCCCTGGGACCTGTCATGGGTGTCACGGTGCCCACGCTGCACGTGGGCATGCTCTTCTCCGCCTGCTGCTGGTATCGCGATCCACACGGTTTGTCCTGGATCGAGTATTTGCACACTGGCGCCTCGAAACTCTGGTACGGCATACCCGACGACCAGAGTGCCAATTTCCGTTCGGCGTTGACGTCGCTGATACCGACGCACTGTCAGAACAAGACGATTTGGTTGCCCTGTGATACGGTGATGGTGCCACCGCATATGCTCACCGATCGCGGTGTCTCCCTGTGCCGCATCGAGCAGAAGCCCGGCGAGTTCATTGTCGTCTTTCCGCGTGCCTACACCTCCAGCCTGGCCACCGGATATGTCGTCTCGGAGAGTGTCTACTTTGCCACCATGTCGTGGCTGGATTTGGCCAAGGATGATTTTAGGGTGAGTGTAGCTCTTGATTGATTGTTTCATTAAATTTAATATCTTTGCTTATTCTTGCAGGACATTCACGAGAGCTGTGAACCGGCCATGTTCTCGTTGGAGCAGCTGCTCTTTGCCCTGGGCTACGATCAGCGCGTCAACTCGGACACACTGCAGCAGATGCTGCCCATGCTGAACGAGGTCTGCGAGAAGGAATCAGCAGCACGAGAACAGCTCAGGGTAAATTCATAAAATAGAAGTTTGAATTTGAAATATTATATGCTAACAATAATTTATTCTACAGGCCGCTGGAGTGACATCCACCGAGAAGGTGCAGGCGGAGAAGGGACAAAAGGCGAAAAAGCAACAGCAGCCGCCGCACAAATCCATCGAGAGCGAATGCGATCTGTGTCGGGCCAATTTGTACATATCGATGGTTCGCACCGAGGAGGGCAATGTTTATTGTCTGCAGCATGCGCTTAAAAATCTCAACAATGGCAATATTCAGGCCAAACAATGTAAACTGATTTATGCTTACAACGTGGACGATGTGCAGCAATTGATACGCCAGCTGCAGGAGAAGATTCAACACAAGGCGGCGGTTAAGAAAAAGTAGCATCGTCGGCGTCGCTATTAAACGCAGCACAATAATGATTCAATAATTCTTATTATTTAATCGAGAAGACAGCGTTTGAAAGTGAACAGAATATATTTGTACATACATATATATAGATATATATACACGCTACATATATGCATTAATGTATTTATAAATGTAATATTCATATATGTAGATGGCAGTGGCAATGACAATGCTTGCAATTTGACTAGTTTATACATGCATACGTATATATAGATATAAATACATATATTATATATACTAATAGGTTTAAGTAACGCGTTTGCAATGAATTTTGTTTTCCATTATCTTTTTGTTATTACTGATTATAATCTGTGTGTGTTATTGATTGTACATAAGTATATATAAAGCATAGCAATTAGTTAGACCTTTGATTAAGTCGCCTTCAGTTGATACAAAGATTTATACACTGCTAACAAGTGGCAATTTCTACTACCTTTTATACAATATACGATTAACAATTAACAATAACAATTACAATTACAATTTCACTTACACTTACACTTACCATAGGCATATAGAGACACCTAAAGTCAATAGGAATCGTAGTCTTAGACAGATCATAAACAATAGCAACTGGCCAAGAAGCCAAGTGACAACTAACTAAAAAGAAATCAAATCTTGCATGATGATAATAGATGTTCCAGTTCCATGTATGTAATTTGATATATACATATATATACTACCATCCTACCAGTGCTATATAGAATCCGATTAACTCAAAAATAAAAGAAAACAATAAATAGAAATAATAATAAAACCAACCACAAGGCAGTCAATGGCAATGATAAAAATGAAAACTTTAATTTAGATGTTCAATGTATTTATATAGTTGTAATACAATATTAAAATAACAATCTTAACTCGAAATATTACATCCGCACACTTTATTTATATTTATACATTATATAGATATTGTTATGCGGCAGTATTCATTGAGAAATGTGAGAGGGACTTTTGATCTTAATCTAAGCGATTAATAATACTAAGTACACTATTGAACTTATGATCAAACTTAGTACAGTACAGTAATCTACAACTACAGGAGACAACACTAATGTTTTGGTTTCTTGCTGGGCGGCAGGCAGTCGGAAGCGACCGGTGAGCGTTTAACAGCACCACTTGGAGACGCCTCCAAGTTTTTGCCCTTGGCCAGCACATCCTCCAGTTGACGCTTCAGCTCCGACACCTGTGTGGCCAATTCCGTAATGCTGCCCAGCGCCTCCTGCATACGACGCTCTTGTCCCCTGCGTGATACCTCAAGGAATCGTATTCGTGACGTTAGCAATCGCTGTGTTTGAAATTGTCTCTGCAACTGCTTGGATAGATCGCGATCCATGGTGCACTGGTGGACATCGGCGCCTGCTGCTCCACTGGTGGGCAGTGATATGGGCAGTGATTTGGCCAATAAAAGTGCTTGCTGCAGTGCATCGGTTTTTGTTTTCATACAGATTGTATTTTGGCAATGAACAGGCGCCTTCTTTATTGGAGCTACTTTGACGCCATTGAAGCTAATGTCACCCAGGGAGCCGCAGACGACGACACGTCCGCTACCCGAGGCTGAAGATTCGTTTAGTTTCATGGCCAATTTAAAGTTGACGGCAATTTTCTCATCAAAATGCTCAATAGCCATCGACGAGATGTCGCGCAGCTCTTGCAATACTTCGTGGGGACGCAGAGGTTTCGTTGTGGTGGACAACAGTTTCAATATGCTGATGATCTCGTCCAGCACGCGGCCTGGTATAAAGCAGCAGATGTTAAGGTCTATAAACTTGGAGTACGTCATTGTCAGCATCGAGATGCGCGTCTCGATGGAGGTCAGGATGTCGGAGTGACGCGCCAGCATGTGATTACTGCAATAAAACAAGATATTGTAATCTATGCAGAATCAGAATCAGATTCTCATTCGATTCGATTTCACTCACCGTCGCTCCGACTCGCGACGTGGCAGCAGGGACTTGATGCGCTTGAAATGCTTGGCATGCTCCTGCACAACCTTGTTAAATCCCGTATTCAACACCTGTTGGCAAATGTAATTGAAGCGAGCGCAAATCTAGAACAGAACAGAATTTTGCGATTGACCACAAGATAGTTACGTATGTATGCGTTTTATTGAATTGCCCACCTCTCGTTTCCTGGCAACCTCATCGTATGTGAGCAGCTCTAATATGTCCATCAACAACGTGTCCGGTAAGTCCAAGATATTCATTTTGCAGCTAAACTTTCTTTGCCAGGGAAATTGAAACAAAACGAAACACCAAAATAAAATTGACAGCGAGCGCAGCAAACGATGATTGGAAAGAAAACAAACTATAAAAAAAAGAAATTTACAGGCGTTGCCAGACTGTGGAATAATGTCTGCGGATTTTGGCTAACTGCTATGTCACTCAATATGTCGGCGTTTAAGTGTAACGGCACTTTTTTTTTAAACAAACAAATTTTAAAAGCAATTAGTTTAAGCCATGGATTTGTCTCATAAATTGCCAGCTGCTAGTCCAGCGCCGACACATTGCTCTGAGTTGGAATATTTAATTGAATTGCAATCGGAGGAAATATGTGGCTCCCAACCGCGTCGCTCGCAGCGTTTGCGGGAAAAGGAGCAAGCGATTTTAGAGGCTCGCAAAGAAATCGGCGAGATTAGGCGAGATAATGCTATCAATGGCTCGCCGCAACTGTTTGTCGAGACGGACGAGGAATTCAGCCAACTGGGTCAGCTGCCTCCTAATCAGGCCACTATAACAGACCATATATATAGCAGACAATATGTGGCAAGCAAGCGCTCAAATAATGAGACTCCTGTGGACGAGGCCCCTAAACAGAAGCGACGCCGTAAAAGTGTCTGTAAAAACAATAACAGATCCCGTCCCAGAAAACGTACTGAGTCTATAAAGAAGTCAGCAACATTGTCTGCAAAACTAAAATTGAAAACGAATCCAATTGAGTCGCAACTCGGAACATTGGCTCCCTATTCAACAGTTGATTATGCGGACTGGCAGCATTTCTATAACTCGCAGGCAATTGTCATCCCATTGGACTCCAACTCAGCCCCGCTGGAATTCAAGACATCGCCTATAGGACAGCCTGAACCAATGCAAAATCCAGCACAAATACCACAAGCACAGAATCCTCAAATAACAGAAAGCTCTGTTCCACTTTGGTATCAATCCAAGCAGAAATCAGGAACTGAGCGAGGTCGTCCCAAAAAGCTGCCTGAAGCTGTACCAATATCTGGCCATGGCAATGTACATAACCCCCGGCATCATCCTGGAATGTCCGGGCAGCACATTTATCAGCCGCCGACTGTAAATCCACCAGTTCCAATCAAACCGCAACAGCCCAGTTATCAGCCGCCGACCGTAAATCCAATTCCAGCAAAACCGCATCAGCCGACATCCACCCATGGCAATGTAGATGAACCCCAGGCTCCACCCGGAATGTCCTGGCAGCACAGTTACCATAAACCTGGCAGCACAGTGACCATAAATCCACCAGAACCCAAACCGTCTGCATTCATCGCCAATTCCACTCAGACTTATGCATATCAACGTATAAATTTCACGCAAACTCTGCTGCCGGAGCGCTATCCAGCCCACTTTATACATCAGTTGCCGCCGGAATCTAGCACAACAAACGGCGTGATTTTGTCCAGCGAATTGCAGCGCATTGCGGGCTCTGGAACCGCTGTGCGGGATGCATCTAGAGACCCACCAACCACGGCACTGCGTCAAATGTGTCCCACGCCGGATACCACGCCAACCGTCGCCCACGAATCCTTTTCCCCGTCGCCACCGATTGCCGAATCAACGAATTCAACGACGCCATCACTGAGTGATTCACTTGCCGAGGTATTTGGCACCCGGAAAATACGAAATATATTGAACATTGAGCCGCCACGCAAGTATCTGGTGCTGGAAGTGCATCTGCCCGCGATCGCGTTTATGCTGAACGTGGAGCTGGGACGCCTGCGCGCCGTCTTGGGGATGACACAGCGCTTGACGCTCGACCAAGTTCAAGAGATGACGCAGGAATCGCGCGACGTTATAAGCATTCACTCATCCAGCGAGGTTGAGGACAATGAAGAGATGCAGTCATAGCCATAAACAATTAAGTTGAGATACATATTTCAAAATCTTGTCAAATTTTAGATTAATTTGTATATTATTTTGCTGTTGTTTTACTCGTATCATGTCTCTAATTGATTTAATTATGTTAATCACATATTGAGACAACGACAACGATCACAAATGTAATGTCCGAATCGTATACTCCCATATATATCTAGATACATATATAGTCGACGATTTGAGCATTACAAGGTGAAATCGTTTGGTTTTCATCACGAGTGCACCACTGTGCGAAACTGTACTTTAAGTTGAACTTGTCGCTTTTAAAACTTTCGTGTGTTGATCATTTAAATTTTGTATTTTGTATAATTTAGTTGGTAATCAATATATATGTATGTATAATGTATGTGGTTTTTGTTGCCTTCGACTTTCAGAGTGCACAGAGACAGAGAGAATTGTTTAAACCGTTCTTCATCTTATTTTTTGTGGTTGTTTTTTGTTGGTTTTTGTTGTTGTTATAAATAACCTAATGCTAAATGTTATCTAGACTTTAATATAATTCATAATTGGTTTTGTTTCTCATTCAAGATATTTATATATATATATATTAATTATGTAATTATATACAAGCGCTCAGACTTGGAGACCGTTTCTAGTAGTCGCTGTCGTAGCTAACATCCTGCTGCGCCTGCGTTGAGTCATCGGAACGCTCCGAGGTTGGTTCAAAGTCCACATCCAGTACAGTGTCATTGACCGGACAGCAATTGGGATGCGCCATTGAATCGAAGGCATCTTTGATTTGATTATTGGCGCCCTTGGGATCCAGATCGGTGGCCCAGCTGAAATGCATCAATGCCAGATCCATGTTGCCAAGCGTCTTGTGTATCTTGCCAATTAGATAAAATACCACCGACTCCTTTGGCACAATCTCCTTGAGCTCCTCCAGTTCACGTAATGCCTCCTGATATTTGCCCAGCGAGAAGTATATGGAACCGCGATGAAAACGCGCCAATGGATTTTTCGGATCTAATGTAGCCGCCGTGTTAAGTGTTTGCAATGCCAAATCCTTTTTCTGCATGAAGAACTGCATCGCGCCGATGTGCACCAATATGACCGAGTTCCATGGATTTATCTTTAACGCCTTCACATAGTGCAACTCGGCCAGCTCGTATTTCTCCTGCTTGGAGTAGATGGTGCCAATGCCGAACCAGGCATTATAATGCCTCGGATCGCGTACAACGGCCGCCCGAAAATAGTCCATGGCCTTGTCAAACTCCTCGGTGAGCACTAGCTCATGTCCAAGTAGCGTATAACTGTATACAAAGTCCGCATCCACTTGAACGGCACGCTTGAAGAACTTGATGGCCGTTTCGTGCTCCTTGTGCAGCGAGAAACAATTGCCGGCAACACACCACGTCACCGGACTGCGTTTATCCTGACCGATGAGGTCCTGTGCGAGCGCCGACAGCGCCACCTCCTTTTGCAAGTGCCACAACGACGTTGAATAGATCTCCATGTAGTCCAAGCGACACGGTTCCGTCTCGTGTATCCGCTGAAAGATGACAACGGCAGCCTCATAGTCCCGCAGCTCATACCGACACATGCCAATCAACGATTGCACCCAACTGGAGCTTAAATGATGCTTTGGTATCGTCGACTCCAGCTGCTTGATGGCCGCCTTGCAGTGGAATGCCGACAGCAGCTTAAAGGCCTCGGCCAGATCACGCAGCAGCAGCATCAAACCATCCGCCGATTGCTTCTTCATGCTGAGCAACTGATGTGCCAAGGTCTGTGCATTGTTGAGATTATTGTTGAGCAGAACTTTGGCATCTTCTGTGCTGCGATTGTTGATTGTGGACTGATTGTTGCCAGCTGTGGCTGCCGATGTGATTGTTTCCACCTTCTCCTTCTCCTTGCGCGACTGCTTCTCGTTCAGTTTCTCTGCCAGATGATGATGCGTCTTCTCCTCAATTAGCTCGTTGTTTAAACAGATTTTCGGCATTCGCGATGATTTTGTTTTACGTGGCGGCGAACGCGGCTGTACAAATTTATTGTTGTTCGTTATATTCGGCGATTTGTTGTTCTCCTTCACCGAGTACGCTGAATTGCTAAACAGCCGAGTACTACGACGCACTGCCGCATTGGGATTAGAAGGTGCATTGCCGACACCATTGTTGGGTGTGCGAGGCGTTATGTTGCCAGCCTGTGTGAATACGGCGGGTTTGCTCTTCTCCTGACGATTGATAAGGCCGCCCACATGTGTCTTCAGCTTTTTGCCAATGATCTTCGGCTCCTGGTTGACCTCCACCAGCATTTGGGGCATCGGCGAGTACGCAGACATACTTAAGTTGGACTGTACGGCGGCTGTGCTGCCATCGCAAGGACTGGCCAAGGGCATGATGCCGAAGCTGGGCGTTAACGGCGATATTGCAGACAAGTATTTGAATTGCTTGCGAAATGGAGTGCCATTGTTGGTATCGTACAATTGTTGTTGTTGCTGCTGCTGCTGTTGTTGTTGCTGCTGCTGCTGTGTGTGCACATCATGTGTGGCATAGCCCATAGGGGTGTCCTCAAGGAGCATCATGCTCGAGTTGTTGTTGCTGTTACTATGGATGCTCTGCTGCTGTACGCCACCTCGCAACATGGTAATGGAGCTGTTGAGATTGTTGTTGTTTATGTTATTGTTGATGTTGTTGTTGGGCGTCATCAGATTCTGTAGTGTGGCAATGCTGGTGTTGTTGTTTGTATGCTGCTGCTGCTGCTGCTGATCCACAGGCGTGTTAAGTATATAATTTGAATTATTGCTTAAATTGTTCAACAATAGATTCTCCAGCTGCTGCTGCTCGTTGGCAGCGGTGCCGCCGCCAAACAGAACCATGGAATTGGCATTGGCGCTGCTGCCCTGGCAAGTGTTGAACACATCAGTGCTATGAATTTGGAATATCGACGCTGCATCCGTATCCTGACCCAGCAGGCACAGATCGGCAAACGCATGCCATAAAAATGGATTCAGTTTGAGTGCACGCTGCAGCGCATTCACCGCCAGCTTCTGGCGTTCCGTACGCATACAGACTTGTGCCATCAACTGATAAGCGAAACAGGCGATTTCGCCAAATTCTCGCTGCAGCTCATCAAAGTGTTTGCTATCCGCAAAACCATTAGCAATCAGAGCGCATTCGGCTTCTGCATATTTCTTCAGTTCATAGGCGCATTTGGCCTGCAAGTAGCGACACTGCGGCGATCGACGCGCCTTCTCCATCAGCAGCCAATAGGCCTGATCCAATAGATTTGAACGATAGTAGCTGGTGGCCAGTAAAAATATCGTTTCATCGCTTTCCACTAAATGGGTAAATAAGAGACAGGTCAACAGTATAAATCACCATCGGTCAAGGCTGTGGTCGGACTCACCTTCCGAGCACAGTCGCTCCGCCAGAAATACGGCATCCTTATGATCGTAGTGGTTGAGGCAGTGCCATATGGCGGCCTAGGTGAAGTAGCAGAAATGCAGATAAATAGAAATGTATGAAAAGAAATGAGATTTCCCTTTTTTGTATTTAATCGTTTGCTATCGATTTACCTGCACGGGCTCTTGTATCATCATGATTTTTGAATTTTATGTCAAACTGAGTGTTGAAAATCTGTTTCCACTCCCGACGCCACGACGCCACGAGAGCTTTTCACTTAGCGGGGCGCCCTAGTTACAGACAGAGAGCTGCACTTCTAATCCGGTTTCAGTTTTCGGTTCGGTTTTTTCTGGTGGCTTTTCGATGCTTCACATGCGCAAACTAACAAACGTACAATGGATCATGCTGCACTGGCTCCACACGAGGTGCAATTTTCCAGCATTCAAAAGAAAAAAAGAAGTGTCGTGCGTGTGTGTGTCACTTTAATGCGGGGTGCACTGGTGCTGATGTTGCTCCCTGACCACCACTTCTAAAATATTGCGCTGGCGAGGCTTCTCTTCTTCTTCTTCGTTTCGCACGAAACCTCGGCTATTCCGTACGTCAGTCAATTTTCGTAACAATTTTCAAGGCCTTCGCATTAGCTTTTCCGCACACACACACTCACACACATATACATTACAAAAAACCGACTCTTTTCGAGTGCAGCAAATGATATATATATAATCTAAACGCGAAATTTGTGGCCTATTCGTTTTGCATTAAAAACTAAAATTAGTCGAACTTTTCCGTGTGAGTGGCGATGCCAGCAAAGTATTTGCCATTCTATTTGGCATTTATGTTGGAATGCCGATAACTACGTAACACTGTGCAATCGGCAATCGTTATCGAGCCAGGACTTGACTCAGTTTTTAAAAGAAAACAAGGCATTTTTGTTGTTCATTAAATTAATTGAGTTTATATTTAATTCTTACTGGCTGGACTGTATTACTATTTTCTTATGCTTTATGTGGCCCATATCAAAAGCTCTACTGCGAGTCACTCGAACTGGAACTAGAGCTGTCTGTGGACATGACTTCGACATCATCCTGTGCTGAAGATTCCTTGTGTGCTGTTGCACGTGTTTCTAGAGCCACCGAGCCCGATGCGCCCATCATGTGCAGCTCGCCCAGATTCCAACTGAATTGGTTTTGGAATGTATTTGGCACTTCTCCGCCGGCACTGCTTGGTCCGCTCAAATTTCGCTGGGCATCCGATTGGATAGCACTATTCTGATGTGTCACAACTCCGCCATTGATATTCTGCTCCGATTTGCCCAAAAGTCCATTGCGCATTTCAATGTCTGTGGGATATGGTCGTCTTAGGTCGCCAATGCACCAGGTCAACGGAGCACTGACGGCATTCGCCGAACTTATGCGGTGTGCGTATTTTATAAGTTCTTCCGAGGAGACTGGTCGCTTATTGGCCTGATTAATGCTAGCCAATTTTTGGCGGGCCTGAAAAATGGCCGTGGAGAGAATGAGTTCGGCATCTTTCAGAGATTTCTGTAGCTTTTGAATTTCCCGATCCTGGAGAGAAGTTTATGCGTCAAAGTAAAAAAGTGACACCAGATAAATGAAATATACATACGTGAATCTCCACCTTAGCACGCAGTTTGTCCATTGCTTCCTCAACTTTGGCTTGCTCTTCTGCCAACTCCAACATTTTCCTGAACTCCTCATCTTTGGAAACCAGCAAGTCCAGCAAATCCGCGAGTTCGCTGGAGCTTTTTTGGTGCGCGTGCTCAATTAGTTCCTTTGAGATCATTTCAATGTCGTCAATTAGTAGGAGCAAGCGCTCCTTCGTGCTTAAGTGAAATGACATGTTGGCGCAGGAGCTATTCTAACTTTGTTTTATTAAATATTGTTGTTAAGTTTGCTAGCTGTTTTTTTTATTGCCGCAACACAACCACCAACACACACACACACACTTCGAGTCACCAACAGTTTTGCAACACTGGTTTCCAGAAAAGGTACACTTTTGAAAAGTATTTTATTTTTGCATTTTCTCTAAACTTAAAGCTAGAGTCTTAAAATGTTTATGATCAAATTTCTTTATTAGAATTAATAAATATAAATTAATTAGCAATTAAATATCCTTTTAACTATTATCGATTGTGATTTGACACGATACCGATATTTTTCATGATGTGCCAAAAAAGACACCAAATATGGGCAAACTGGTCACCAGTGTTGCCAACTCTTCGGGTCATGAAAAAGCTAAACTGGCCTTTGAAAAAAGCTAAAAATATCCCTCTTGTTCGCATGTTTTCACTGGAATATATTAAACAAACGGTATTTTGTTCGTCTGTGCTAAAGAAGCTGAAGAAGACTTTAACTGGCGAACATATATATTGAAACAGCAAGCATTTTGAGATTTGGGGGCTACTTTGCGCCGTTATCGTTAACATATTGGCATCAATGGAAAGGTCATTTAAATTCCGTTTGAATGATGCAAAAGCTAAAATTACGCCAATTTCGCTTGGAAAATAGCTATAATTCCCGCTTGCCGCTATTTTACAATTTATCCCGCATTTTCCAATTGCAACCCACTAGATGTAGCGGAAAATAGCTAAATTGGCAGCACTGCTGGTCACACTCAAAGTGATAGAGGTGGGACTTTACGATTTATTTTAAAATCGATTCAATTCGATTATGTAAGAAGAAAAAATCGATTTAAAATCGATTTTTTTTATTGAAACAAAATTTTGAACTTAATTTTTTTATGATTTGCAGTATTTATATTACTTATCACAATTTTTTATGTTATTTAACAGTTCATCATTAATAACAAACAAAAAAGGAAAATATGTAATAACAAAATAAAATAAATTCAGATTCAAATGGCAATTAACCAAGTTTAATTCATATTCGAGATGGAAAAACAGCTATTCTTTAGTACACTTTGTGTACTCAACAATACGCGCCTTTACATTTCCAGTCACAAGTAGCATTTCACAGCACTAGTCCTTTTTAAAAAAAATATATATTTTCTTAAAAACAAAATCGATTTTTACTTCACCAAAGAAAAAAATCGATTTAAATCGATTTAAAGTCGATTTTTATTAAAATCGGTCCCAACACTACAAAGTGACATAAACATAAAACAGCTGTTGTTGGGCTAACACCAGCCCGAGCAACAGACGCTAAAAACACAAGAGCAAAGAAACCACTGTTTATTTTTATCTTTTCTAAATTAACAGATATAATTACTCAATTTAAATTATTTCAAAATAATTATTATTGTGCAATGATATTTAGACCGTGATCATGTTGCTGCAGCTGCTGATATTTGCCTTGTTTCTATTCCTCTTCATTTATTGGTAAGTTCAGTCGCACCGGGCTAAATTACTTATGTGTATATACATGTATGTATGTAACGCTTACTCTGCCTTATCGTCTAATTAGGATTCTGCCCACGGGCATTAGCTGGTATCTGATCAAACGCTTTCGGGTCAAAGTGCGCATTGGGCGGATTTCGCTGCCCTATTTGTCGCTTAAGAATGTCCACATCAGCAAAAGCGGCTTCTCTGTCGTAAGTGCCAAATAATTGATTAACCGCCCCCATATTTTACTACTCTCATACATATGTATTTTCAAATTTTCTAGCAAATTGAAGAGGTTTGCTTGCGCAGCAGTTTCTTTACCACGGAGGTGACCAAACTGCTGTCAATTTATGTGCGCGATATACGCATCAATAAGGACATACATACGAATCGCCAGGATGACGTCAGTGATGGTTTCTATTACGAGCCGCGTAAGCAACAAAAGTCCGAGGTCAGGGGTGTTCCCGACTTCCGGCAAACCAAAGTGCCTGCGAGTATTATAACATTTGCCCAGTTTATGGCGGTTCATGTCAACAATATATCCGTGGTGCTGATGAACAATGATTTTGATCCGGGCTGGTTTATACATGCCACCGCCAAGGAGCTGCATCTGGATGGCAGCATTGTGCAGAATGCGCGTGTCCTTTTAGTTAATGCAGCGCTGACGGAGGCGCAGGCCAAGATGCTGAGACACTGCAATGCGAGGCGACAGTCATTGGAGAATCTCAATAAGATACGTCCCTGTTTGGGCGAAGTGAGCTTCGATGTGGCACTGGATGCCTCCCTCTTCGCACATGGCCCGCTCTCCATGGACGTAAGTTCCTGCCACTGCCGTAGATATATTTAAATATTAATAAATGCTGTTTTCTTTCCACTTGTAGACACTCAGTCTGATCATAAATAATTGCAAGTCAGTCATTCATGGTGGCCTCTACGAGTTCCTCAGCGAGGCTAAGAAACGTACAAATCCTGGCCAGCAATCCAAGCGCTTGCAGCAGGCTCTTGCACCCGCCGCCAAGAGCTATGACAATGATAACTATGAGAAACTGGCGCCCATAATACCAAAGAACTTTAATTTCAGCATTAAGGCGGCAACATTTTCCGCGGTCAAAGAAAACTCGCAAAATGATTTTAGTGCCAAATTGCAACTATTTACGGTAAGTACATCGATATATATACTAAGTATACAATGAAATTGTAATTGTTGAACTTTCAGATAACGGGCAAATTCAATTCAAAGATTGTGGATGAGAAGACGCTGCTGCCTTCGATGTTGGCCAAGTTGGTTTTCCAGCATCTGGACATTGATACCAAATACGAGAAGCTGCTCTTTGTGGAACAGTTTACCATTGACTCAGTGGTAGGTGAACGACACACACACTCCTTAAGCATACAGTATACCATTGACTATCGAATCTCTTGCAGCTGGAGAAGGACATATTCAATCTGTATGTCAAACTGAAGACATTCCAAATCATTTACAATCACAGCGAGATCTATGACTTTGTTAACAATAATTTCCTGGCTCGCCAACGCGCCAGCAGCCATCAACTGCTGCAGTTGGGCAACAAGCAAATGTCTCTGCCGGATAATTTGGGCTTGGAGGCAATTACTCCGGCCTCGTCGCCGTCTAAACAACGTCGGGACGGTGGCATCCTGGAATGGATCATGCAACGCATTGTGGTCAAGGGTTGCGCTGAGCTGTGGAACGTTTCGTTGCTAATGAAATTGGATGATCAGCACATTGCCATGAGTGTCAGCCACACACGTTTCCTGCTGGAGCAGATTGAGGAAAAGCGCAGTTCGATGTATCGCAACAAGTTTCTCAATTTGCTGCTGAACAAGCGGCAATGGAGTATGGAATTGATGGTGGAAACGCTCTGGTCCAATCTGGGCAACTCCAACAATGATACCAACAATCTGAAGAAGACCCATTCGCCGGGTTCACCATTCTTCCTGGGCGTTAGTCTGGTCAAGTTGTGCTCCTATGCGAACACCACCAAATTGGACATCTCCATACACACCTTCCGCACCGAATACAGCATGCAGCTGGCCGAATTTATCGTCATGTCGATGATGTGCGTCAAGCAGTATGGCGGACTGGGCAATAGGCGCGCCAAGCAGCTGCAACGTCGACCTAGCAGCACCGCCGAGGAACACCAAGGCACATCTCTGCGTGTCTCCGTTAAGGTCAAGGATATCACGGCGTATTTTGTGAATCATCACAATGTCTATATGCTGCTCAGTTTCTCCGAGATTAATCTGACACGATCACAGCACTTTACGACGCTCAAACTGGAGGAGTTCCAAATGGCAATCATGCGTTCCATGACTGCCTCATCGCTGTGCCTCACCGACTTCTCGGATGTGTTTGCCAACTGCAAGATGATTCGCCTGGAGCATGAACAGCATTACGAAGAAGATAGCAGCTCTCTGGGAAAGCTCTCCATTTATATACCCGGCAATACTGAAGCCATGTGGAACTCCAATTTGCACATGCATCTGTTGACGTTAGTGCGCGACATGAAGGATCTGAAAACGGAGCTGGCAGTACCATCGTCACCTGGCCAGCTGGAATCTTCCAAACCGAAACGTTCGCTCATCATTGAACTGTCGGCGGAGCGTAGCACCATCTGTGAACTGAAGCTATCGGAGCGTCACTCCATCCAGTTCTTTGTGGAGAATCTATTCTTCAGCAACAAGGAACACAATATCATCTATGCCGAGAATGTATTTGTGAAGATCGATGATCAGCACATCTTCACGGTCAAGGAGCTGAAGACACAGTCCCGACCACACATGGAGGTGCTCCGGTACGAGCGACAGAACTTTCCCGGCTTCGTGCTGCCCTCGAACAAGGTGTGGGAGACAACAATTGGTTCCTTCAAGGCAATATTTCCGTATGATCATGACTTCTACGATGCGATCAACAATGAGTGCGTTACCCACTTTAAATGGCTCAAACTGGTCCACAACTATAAGAAGAAACCGTTCACGGTCAACTCCCCGCTGCCCAGTGATTTGGTCATCAGAATCAAGGAATTTCTGCTCGAGATTAGTGACGATCCCTTCGAGGTGAAGCTGCGCGACAATTATGTACTGTTGGTGGACGAATACCTGGAGAGTCTGAAGCGCAAGACGTTGTTCGACAAGAAGATCGCCGAGCTGTGCTCCGAGCGCCTTCTTGTCCCCGCCGGCACCATCGAAAGTCTGTACGCGAATCTGGTCAAGAAGAATGCCGAGATTTACATACAGCGCTCGAAGAAGATACGGGAGAGCGGTCCGGTTCGCACCCGACTGCTCGCCTGGATTATGACCGATGTGGAAATCCTGGCAATGGCAGATACCTCCATACATGGCTATGAGAACGTGACGCGCACCATGCGGGAAATCGACTCGGAGAGTCCCTGGCCAGAGGAGGGGCTGCAGTTCACGACTCTCTGGTGTCGCGGCGTCAACGTCAGCTGCTCCGAATGGAAGTTCATGTTGCGGTGCGCATAAATTGCTTAGCATTCCTTACACCTTAACTATTATCTATTCATCCAATCCTACAGGGACTTTCCGCAGCCCATGTTCTATGTGAAGAGCATGCGACTCTATGGCAATCTCTGTGGCGCCGAGCAGATGGCCTCGAAGCGTGCCAAGCGCGATGTGTACGTGGAGGTGGGCGAACCCTTCCAGACGGACGTGGTGCAGCGGAGCATGCCCTCGATTAAGTTCTATCACGATTTCGACTGCGAGCTGGAGAGCTGTAGCTATGCCTTTGGACCCTGCTGGGAGCCCGTCATGGCCCAGTGTAATCTGAGCTTTGAGAAGATCTCGGCACCCTCCAAGGATCCCAGTCCAACGCTGCCATTCTGGGACAAATTACGTTTACTGTTGCATGGTCGCTTGACTCTGATTGCCAAGCAATTTACAGTGCTGCTCCATGCCTCCTTGGATCCCTACAATACCACGGAGGAAATGGAGCTGACGTGGAATAACTGCGGCATTGTCTGGACAAATGCCAAGATCATGTTCAAGGGTGAACTGAATGTAAGTATTTAAATAAAATAATAATATTTAAGGAATTTAAATCAGCGGTGGGCACGCAGTGGCTCCGGGAGCAGCGACTGCTTCCAACTTAGGTAGACTCTAATCGGGTTGTTGTTGTAGTTTTTGTTGTAGTGCTCCCGAATTCAGATCTCGTGCCTGATTTAAACCTATTTTCGAATTCCCTTCCAGGTGACAGTGAGAACTGCGTCTCGCTACGACGATTGTCGTCTCCTGCACTTTCCCAACTTGAAGCTGACGTTTAAGCTGAACTGGGTTTGCCTGGCAAATCCCAATGATCATCATGCTGTAATGCCCTGTGCGCCCGATAAGCTGCCGGAGTACTCCAGCAACCAGGTGCATGATTCCTTTCGAGCTTTTCGCTCGCTTAACCTCAACATTTGGGCATCGTTCGAGACGAAACCAAAGGTGGGCGAGGAGGTGGAGTTAGATATACCCAGTCTGGTATTATATGGCAGCACGTTGCGCTGGTTTGAAAGCCTCAAGCTCATCCTCTCGGGCGTAACGCGTCCCACACGACGTGGCCCCGTATTCAACAATGTGCGTCCTCGCAAGAAGCAGCTGAGCCGGCACTACAAGAAGGCCAATCTGCAGATGTGTCTGCACAAGTTTCAGGTGCTCTACTGGATGTCGCATGCTCTGCACAAGGGCTTCCAGCTGAACGGACGACGTGTCTCCTTCAGCTCGGAGTACTGCCTGACACTGAATCCCATTGACGATGGCCTGATTCATAGACCTCGTGCCGATTGGTCAACGGTCTACATGAATTGTGAACTCAACGATGCGGAGATCTGGCTAAAGAGCATTGTCACCGAGAAGCTGGACAGCAGCTCCGAGAACTTGGCCAGTGCCGGCGATGCCTTCAAAATAGTGCGTTTCTATTTTCTGAGTGTGGCCAAAGTATCATATGGACGGGAGGCATTGATGCCAACGACGGCCAGCAATGCGGAGGAGGATGCCAAGAGCAAGTCATCGACCCCGACCCACAAGCTGGTGGTATACGACCTGAAAGGTGCCTGGACAAAGAGCAATCGGGATGTGGCATTTGCGCTCTTTGACTCCTTCATGAAGTCGCAGAAGCTGAAGAACAATCTGTCCACAGAGGCGGTCAAGAGCTACCGGAAGGAGGCGGCCAACTCGAATGTGATGAAGCACAAGCGGAGCGATAGCACCATTACCCTGTCCAGCACAAACAGCGAGGTCCTGCCCAGTAAGTAGACATGCCAGGAGGATGGTTCCATTCTTAATCCCATCGTCCTCTTTGCAGTTGCCAATGCGAGCGGCGCGCTGAAGAAGGCGCCCGGGCAGGTGCATGCCACGGCCATGCTGCAGCAGCTCATCGCGGAGGCGGATCACAAGTTCAATGTGTACAGTGATGATCACAGCACACAGTCCAGGGAACTGCAGCTGCAGGGACTGCAGGCGTGCTCCATGCAGGATATCATCCATGAGAACTGGTCCATCAGTCTGGTCAACTCCCAGGTGCTGCTCAAGGGCTGCGAGACGTCGGGCTATGTGATCATCAGTGCGGCCAAGGCGGAGATCCTTCAACGTGAACATCGCCCGGTGTGGCGAGATCGCTCGCTCATATCAAAGACAACCTGGAAGGGATTGCTCGAGTGCATGCAGTACTATGCGACAGTCAGTGCCGGGGACAATGACTCGCTGCTGGAGCGGGAGATCATGTGGCTGACGGTGGACAATATACAGGATAAGGACGAGACCGTGATTAACAATCATCTGCCCGAGGATATTTCCCATCTGGTGGGCAGTGGACGCAGTGTGGGCGGTGTTGTGTCCGAAACCGTCGGAGCCTTCCTCAGCGACAACTCTGGCCAGGCACAGCCGGTGCAGCTGCAGCGCATCGTGTCCAAGTGCAAGTGCGAATTCTTCTATGTCAGCTATGGCGATGCCATCGATCCCAACAGCATCACAGAGGTGCCGCCGCCGCCGGCCGAGGAATCGCTATCGCCCTGGGAGAAGGGAGACGATCCCATGGATGCCTTCACGCTGATGCATCACGATCTGGACGTGTTCACCAATTCGCTGCAGTACGCCATGATTCTGGACATTGTCAACAATCTGCTGCTGTATGTGGAGCCACAGCGCAAGCAGGCAGCCGAGAAGTTGGCCCGCATGCGTTTCCAACTCCAGCTGCACTCCACGGAGGATCAGAAGCGACCCATTCAACAGAAGCAGACGGTCATCAGGAGTCTGTTGATGAAAATCCGTTCCCTGGAGAAGGACATTCATCTGATCAGCAAGGAGCGCGTCGAGGATGGCGACACGCTCGAGCTGCGCATCGAAAATGAGCGTGTCCAACAGCAGATCCGGGACAGCAAGGAGGAGCTAAACACGTACAGCGAGGAGCTGGACATGATGCTGCTCTGCTACAAGGAAACCCAACTCTCCCAGCTCAGCAAAATCTCCAATGTGCGCTCGGACAAGTCCGTGACCATGGTGCGGGCCAATGAGATTTGCTTCAAGCGTGCCCAGTGGCGACTCACGGAAACGGACGGTCAGATTGGTATCGCGGATTTGGTGCTAAGCGCCTTTCTCTATACCAAGAAGTCCAAGAGCGATGATTCTGTGGAGCATCTGCTGGAGCTGGGCAATATACGCATGGAGAATCTGTTGCCGCGTGAGATCTATCGCGATGTCCTGCTGGCGACGGAAATACAGAAGGATATGCCCGTGGATACACACAAGCGTGTCCTACGCATCTTTTGTCGCGAGAAGCCGCCTGTGGGTGGGATTTCTGTCAAGGATCACTTCGAGATCAATGTGGCGCCCATAACGATAGCCATCACCAAGAAGTTCTACAGCACCATGCTGAAGTTCTGCTTCCCGGATCGCGATGCCTCCGAGACAGAGGTCAGCGATGAACTGGACGATAATGCGTCCAGCAGTTCGGCCTCCTCGACGAATTTGCAGGCCAAGGCATCGTCGTCGTCCAAACGATCCGCCAAGAGCAAGAAGAGCGCCAAGGATTCCGAGTTCTATGTGAAAATCGAAAAGGATGACGTGGAAAAGATGAAGGAGCGGGCGGAGAAGAACAAATTGTTCATCTATATCAAAATACCCGAGGTGCCTGTGCGCGTCAGCTACAAGGGCAACAAGGAGAAGAATCTGGAGGATATTACCGACTACTCGCTGGTCATACCAACGCTGGAGTATCACAATGTCACATGGACCTGGCTGGATCTGCTGCTGGCCATGAAGTCCGTTAGTAAACGGGTCATCGTCTCGCAGGCCATCAAACAGAAGCTGCAAATCCATCGACGTCAGCCGGTTCTATCAGCCGGTGAGCGTGCCACGCCCCAAGAGGAGGATAAGGCCAAGATGCTGTTTGGCAATCGATTACTGGTGCGTTAAATATAAACTATAATATTATCTGAAATGTTATTTAAATGAAATTTTCATTTCCTTTTTTGTAGAGCGAGAATCGCAACCAAAGAAAATGTGGCGGCGTCTTTAAGTTTCCATCAAGCGGCAAGAGATCTGATTAATAAAGGACTCGCAACAACTTAATGCTGTATTTAAATCATGGGTTTATTAATTATTTATATGCATATTTATTACGGTATTGCGGATGTGAAAACTCGCAGCGGGCACAGGCAAATCCTAATCATTTAACAAGAATATTTATCGAGCCCTTTTTTTAATATTGTAGAGTTCCTTGCTATCACACTTACAATCAGAGCTGGGAATAATGATTATCTTAGCTGAAGTAAACATTTTTGAAATTTACTTGAAACAATTGTTGGGATAATTAAATTTGATCGAATGCTGTTTCTTTCAACTATTTCTAAATTGACAAAATTTAATTAAATAATGAACACTTAACATAGTTGATTCACTATTCTCAGCTCTGCGTACAACAAACACAACAAAAACACATACAAAACACACTCAAGTATTATGCTCTATATGTAACTATAAATATAACTTTATATATAAATATATATATGTATGTATGTGTCTGTTTGTCTGTCCTACCTGTCAATCTGTCTGTCTGTCTGACTAAATAATGTTGATCTTGTTGTAAACTGCTGTTGTTTAACTTTAGGCAAAAATAAACAGAATTTTAGAAGTAGTCGCAATGATATATTAAGACTTTAAAACACTTAGATTAACAAACGACAATTGAAGTTGCCAACAACAAAGTTACTTGGTCAGCTGCTTCAACGGAGGCTGCAATAAAATGAAAACACATTTAATTAAAATGACAATTCAAAAGGATATTCGTGATTGTTTGTGATACTGACCAGCACAAAGACGCGCTTGGGCAGCGCACGCTGGACGAGCTCGTCGAGCAGCACATTCTGGCTATCATTCTTCTGGGGATCGGCCTTTGTGTTGTACTCCAGCGTCAGCACGGGCAGCTCCTGCCAGCCCACTTGCAGTGGATATAAATTATAGACCAGCTCCTTCTCATCATATGCCATTATGGAAACGTCCAGCTGGAAGCGAAGAATTGCTTAAGTAAATTATGTAAAAAAGGAATCAATTCCAACGCACCTGCTTGTGGCCAGAGCATATAAAGTTATCCGACTTGCTGATGGACAGCGTGGCTATCAGATGGAGTACATGCGTGGTGGGATTCTTTAGCACCACTTTGAAGGCCATGGGCATTTTGACAAACATCTTCTCCTCAATGGTGCAGTAAATGTTTAGCGGCGGCTCTGCTATATCCAGACCACTTATAATAAACTTGGATTCATTCTCCTCCTTGACGCCTGGACGACGCCAACGTATGCAAAAGACACCGAATCTGGGAATTGTCGTGGGCGCTGCCGAGTCCAGCGTGTAAACGCCTTTGATGAAGCCACGATGATGTCCTGTTGCCTGAACCGCCTCCAGCGCTTTGTTGAATATGATCCGCATGCTCTTGGGTGCATCCTGTCCAGCTGTCGGCAGCACTGCGCCATCTTCAGCGCCACTGAGACTCAGTTTACCATCATCCGAATGCACCGAGTTGCTCATGATCCCCGCATTGGCCACCTGCAGTCCAGAGTTGTTATTGATGATAGTCATGCTTGTTGGAATTTTGGACATCAGGCTTTTGCTCATGTAACCGCTGATCGGAGCAGTTGGCGGTTGGGCAGGTGCATCTCCAATGTTGCCCGTTGGCGGCACCTTTTGTTGGCGACTCATAAACTTGCTGGGCACACTCTCCTCGGACTTGGAGCGCTCCAAATCCCGAGCGGTCGTCCAGTCCTGGAGCGTGGCATTTGTGCGCAGCACAATCACACTCTCCAGCTGGTCACCAGCTCTGTACTTGTTGGTATACTTCTTACGCTTAAAACTGTAGTTCGATTGCACTAAATTGTGATCCTGTCGAGAAACGCAAAGTATTAACAACTGAGCTGCAATTGTGAATTCCCGTCACTTACACATATAAAGAAGCTGTCCAGGATTTCCACTTCGTCCACAGCCAGCACCTCCGTATTGGCCCGCAGCAGGAAGTTCTCACCACGATAAGCTTGGCTCAACGGCCGCCGGTTCAGCGTATAGAAACGGGCACTGAACTTAAAGTCACCAATGCATCTCACAGTCAAGGTGTCCTCCCGCGACTTGCGCAACCTGGTCTCATCCAGATACTCGATCTGTACTGGTGATATGGCTGCCAGGCAGTTGGTTATCACCTTGACATGCTCAGGCGTTGTCTCCGAACTGTTGGGCGTTGTGTTGTGACTGACATTGACAGCGCCCCCTCCTCCTCCGCCTGCACTCCGATCCACATCCAACGTGTAGCTGAGTCTTTGCAGCAGCATAATCTCCGTCTCCACCAAACTGAAGATGTAATACGTTGCCGTGTTGCTGCCGTGTCCGGACAGTTCGCCCACATCGATCTGGATCTGGGCATGCAGCTTCTGTCGTCCAGTCGACACATCCGTCGTAAGGAATACTGCAAATTAAAATTGTATATAAATGTGCTACCAAACTGTGGTAAATAAACTAAAGTATAGGAACCAGCAAATTTACCCTAGCTAATCGTCAAATTTCTCAATTTTATATTGTCTACAACAAAAAAGTCGTCAAATAATGATCATGAAGACAATGACGATCCATATTGGTTGTGTCTTCAAAAAGTTATGAGAGTTTAAAAGTTTATGAGAGTGGCAAATTTCACAATTTTTGATCAAATATAAAATTTACAAAATTAATAAAATTCAGATACAAAATCAGTTATGCCAAAAATCTTCCGAAAAAAAGACAAAACGACCAAGGAAAACAGGAAAAAACGCTGAAAACTAAAAAAAAAAACAGAAAAACAGGCCAAACTTTTTTTACTTCTTTTTTTTTTTTTAATTTAAAAGTTTTCAAGCTAAAACGTTTTTAAAGTTTTAAGAGCGTAAATGATCACTTCTGATTGAAAGTTTTTGCCTGCAGAGTTTCGATATTTGTTTGCTTCGGACTCAAATTTTGACGTATTTTTAACATTCTCCCATTTTAAGAGGTGAATTTTGGCATACTGGGAGCTAGTTTTCGTCTTAATATTGCTTCCATTTTTGGATTCAATTTAATTGAATAACATTTAACATTTCTTTAAAAATATGGTACAAAATGTGGGCACAGCAATGCGATCCAAGTTCCAGTTTGTGGATTCCATATGGGCGGCAAGTTCAATGCTGTGGGTAAACAGTGTTCACAGCTGTTTTTCGAGTGCGCATCTGTATCTGTGTAACATCGCCAGTTGTCAAAGTTGTTGGATAAGGTCAGTTACGTTGCTTGGGGGACTTTCGAGTGTTTGAGGTTTCCCCCCTTGGCCATATAAATAGGTTGCAGCTGTAGCGCGGCGTTAGTTACATTGCAACCAAGATCAGCTCAACATGTGGATTATTCTATTGCTGCTTGGAAATCTAGTTGCCATTGGCCAGGCTGAGATGGATCTGCAAAGAGTGCGTCGTGTGGTGGGCGGTCATCGGATCGGGGTGAATCTGCAGCCGCATATGGTGAACATAAGACGACGCGGTAGCTTTCAGTGCGGTGGTTCTCTGGTCACTCCACGTTGTGTCCTCACCGCCGCCCACTGCATGCAGCAGGAGGAGCACAAGCCCTCGGATTACGTGGTGCGCGGTGGAGTCTCCTTCCTCAGGGATATGCGCAATGCACGCTATGTGAATCGCATCCTCTTGCCCAGCAACTACAATCATACCACACTGGATAACGATGTGGCGCTGCTGCAGCTGCAGAATCCTCTCCAGGGACTACACATTGCTGCCATACCACTGGCACAGCAATCACCACGTCCTGGTAGCTTTGTGCGCATCTCCGGCTGGGGATTAACCCACGAACGTTCCCTGCAGCTGCCCAATCAACTGCACAGTGTCCAAGTGCAGGTGCTCTCACAACCAAAGTGCCAGCAACTCTATCAAGGCTACAGGAATGTAACTGATAGCATGTACTGTGCCTCCGTGCCCGGCTCCAAAGATGCCTGCGATGCCGACTCCGGCGGTCCGGCTGTCAATGCCGACGGTCAGCTGGTGGGCATTGTCTCCTGGGGCAGGGCGAATCTTTGCGCGCACAGAGACAGTCCAGGAGTCTACACAAGTGTGCCACATCTTTACGATTGGATTGCGGAAAATATGGACAGATATTGCTACTGATCGAAGTTACCACTTAAGATTAGACAAGACTATCATAGGCCATTGAGTATTAAAGCTTTATTTTATTTTGAATTCCACGAAAGTTTTAATTGTGATGAATGTGTGTTTGTTACTGAAGTGCCATCAGTTTGTATTTAAAATAATTAATTAAACTGTTGATTTTATTCGTAAACGTATTTTTTTTACATTTCGAGCCTTATAACTTTTTCAAAACTTAACCTATTTTGATCAGGAATGTCAATTTGATCAAGATTTTCCACTTAATTGATTTTCCATCTACATATTAGTGCTTTTGAAAATTTAATTTATTTTCGAAAAATTTAGATATTTTCATACTTTTTTCCCAAAATTTCAAAGTTTCATAACTTTTTTACATCTTTGCCAATTTTGATGATTATTGTCTTTTTAATCATTATTTGACGACTTTTGTTTTTAAATCAGCGGGGGGTTTGAAATCTGAATTCGTGAGCACCACATTAACATCAACAAGAACAAACCTATTACAGTCTACCTAAGTTGGGAGCAGCTGCTGCTCCCGGAGCCACTGCATGCCCAACGCTGATTTAAATCACAGCCTAGATTTATTTATAAAAATTGTCAATTCTCTGTATCTCAAAATTGCAAACGTTCATAACTTTTTCCAAACTTCCCTGATTTGAGTGAATTATTGTCTTGTTGATCATTATTCAACCTAAAAATAGATTCAGCGTTTACGTTTTGTTTACTCGTTGATCAAGGATCAAAGCAAACTATTTCACAAAGCAAAGTTCAGCTTTGTTTGCCCATGTTTTTGACTTGGGAATCTGCACGCTGTTGACGTCACTGACATGGCTTTCAAGCAAGGTCTTTTTATAGACCATTCAAGCAAAATCCTATTGTGAAAACGTATTTGCACAGTTGTCTTGGCAAATGTTTTGGCCAAATGCCGAGCATAAAAGCCGTGCCAAGGTTGATTCGCACACATTCAGCCAGCGAGATGAGTTGCCGTTGGTTATATCTAGTATTTCTAATTCTTCTGCTGGATCAGTTGTCCAAGTCAGCAGGACAGAGAGCACGCAATGGACGCCGCACCAATGGGAGCCAAGTACAGTCGCGCATTGTGGGTGGCAGCAATAATAACAACAACAGTCCAGGAAGAGTTCGCGGCAACGCGGCATTGAGGCGGCGTCCCCAATCCCGCATTGTGAGTGGCAGCAACTCGAGAAGACGGAATCGAGGCACGAGAAGACTCAATCGCCGAAACCGTAACCGAAGAAACCTTACAGGAAACAATCGGAGACGTTCTTCAAATAGAGTTTCCTCCAGGATTGTGAACAACAGCGCTCAGGGAAGGATTTCACAGGGCTCGACAGCCTCGATCAGCACAATGCCATATTTGGTCCAAGTGCATCGTGGCTCCGATGGACTCTGCGGTGGCTCTCTGATTACCACCCAGTGGGTGCTCTGTGCCGGCCATTGCGTCTCTGGCTACACTGCCGCCGATTTCTATGTGATTGGCGGCACATCTAGACTCAATGGCACCGATGGTGTCCTAAGAACCGTTTCCTTTATCGCGGTTGCACCCCTGTTCACCAGCAGAGCCATGAACATGGATGCATCGCTGCTCAAGCTCAGCTCGTCTATGACGGGCACAAATATTGCCCCCATCGCGTTGGCCCAACGAATGCCCCGACCAGGAACTCAGGTTCGCATTAGCGGCTGGGGCGCCACCAGAGAGGGTGGCAGTGCTGTGACCAATCTGCGATCTGTCCTGGTGACCGTTGTCCGGCAGCGCTACTGTCAAAGGCAGTACAGAGGCGAGGCCACCATTACCAGGTACATGTTCTGTGCCGGCGGCGGCAGTAAGGATACATGCAGCGGCGACTCTGGCGGACCTGCAGTCTACAATAATCGACTCTTTGGCATCACTTCCTTTGGATTGGGTTGTGCCAGACCTAATTATCCGGGCGTCTACACCAGAGTGGGAAGAATTCTAGGCTGGATATCCAACATTATTGCAAATAATTAATTTAGCATTAATAAATACAAATAATTATTGTTGAAGAATAAATTATTGAGTAGGGATCTTGTCTTGTTTTCATATAGATCAGCGGTGGGCACGCAGTGGCTCCGGGAGCAGCGATTGATCCCAACGATGTTGTTGTAGTTGTTATTGTTGTGCTCCCGAATTCAGATTTCGTGCAACATCTTAAATAAGACCTGTTCTTAGATAAAATAGTTAGTAACTATTATGCTAACAAAGCTATAAGCATTTTAATCTCCATTTATGGTAATGGTTATATCAAATTCTAAGCGACGATTCTCTACTCTTTTAAAAAAGTGTCTCAGCTAAGATTTCTCTTAAAATCCCAGTCAAACAAATACTTAATATTTTGTTAGATCAACAGCTACTCGCGTGAATTTGTGGATTAAAACAATTGTGTAAATGTTGATCTGGAGTTCCGCTCAGATTTGTATATGCCCAAGCGACTGTATAAAAGCCACGACATATAACAAAATATCATTAGTTGTTCCCGATTCTCAAAATGTTTGTAAGACACGTAATTTGTGCACAGGTCTTGGCACTGTTCTTGTCCTGCTTTTGGCAGTTGATCGACGGAGCAGAACTCATAGATCCTCGTATAATTGGTGGTTATGTGGCGAATATAAAGGATCTCAAGTATCTGGTGCAGGTTTCCACAGATGATGAAATCTGCGGTGGTTCATTGATAACGTCACGTTGGGTTATCACTGCCGCCCATTGTGTCTACAATGTGAATCTTTCCGATCTGCGTGTAATCGGTGGCACATCCGAGCAGGGCGATCCAAATGGCATAAAAAGATTGGTGGACTTGGTGGCCACTCCTCCAGGTTTCAGCATTAAGACAATGAACATGGATGTGGCAGCGCTGCTGCTCGACCAGGAAATGTCCGGCCCCAATGTGGCGACTATTAAACTCGCCGCCCAGCCAGCGCCACCTGGCAAACTGGTCAAGGTCTCCGGCTGGGGGGCAGTCTCAACCAAATCCTCGGAAACAGCACGTCAAGTGCATAGTGTCCTGATGCCCATGTGGTCAACGGCTGCCTGTCGCTCCGCCTATCGTGGCAAGCAACACATAACCCGCTCCATGATCTGTGCCGCGAAGCCGTATCAGCGTGACTCCTGCGACGGCGACTCCGGCGGACCAATGGTCTATCGGGGCGAACTTGTGGGCATTGTGTCCTTTGGCTTCGAGTGCGCCAGTGGATTGCCAGGCGTCTACACCAGCGTGCCCGTGGTCAGAAGATGGTTCTTCGACATGGTTCAAGAGTATTCCTGAATCAACTTAATGTATAGTATAATCTTATAGCACAATTCACAGAGTTCACAATTTCACAGAATGTCACAAATAAAATAAATTACAAATTTTCCTTTATAAAAACGTTGCATTTCCTTCACGAGCATTTCCAATATTGCAATACGAAACAATAAGATGTTTAATTTACAGCTTCAAGAAATTTAAAAATATGTACATATATCGATAGAACGACCATTTAAAATATGTGTGCCTTTAGACTTATGTAATGTGATGGTTTTGCTTATCAACCTTCAATTAGTTGAGGAATGTTGAAACCTACGACTATATAAGCTCACTTTTCCCAACTTCTTTTATTTGCAATGTGGTTAAAGTGCTTGGCCTGGTTAACGTTGATTCAGCTGCTGAATGCTGCACCCAACAAGGAAGTGGGCAGAATCTATGGCGGCAAGACTGTGCCTGTGAAGGATTATCCATTTCTGGTTTCAGTGCACCGTGGCGGACAATTTAAATGCGGTGGAGCTATCATCTCGCCCCGTTGTGTGCTCACTGCGGCTCATTGCCTGGAGAATCAGCGCGAGGTGCAGGATGTGTTTGTGTATGCCCAGCAGCAATGTAGGGAGGATGTGTCGCCTTCTCCACATATACGCCACGCCTGGTTCTCTCTGGTGTCGCCACAATATGGATTGAAAGGCTTCGACTCGGATATTGCGATCATCAGATTGTTTGAACCCTTTGATATTGCCAGCAATGCGAGCATTATTCAAGTTGACTTCAATGAGCTGCCGGAGAATGCCAATCTGACAATCCTTGGCTGGGGAAATACTGGACATCGCTGCAACTGGAATCAATGTCTCCAGGGAGCTAATATAACCCTGATGAAGCAACAGGAGTGTATCCGGCGTTTGAGTGTCCTTAATCCCTTCACCGACAACATGTTTTGTGGCTTGGGCAAAAATGGTTCCGATGCGTGTCGTGGTGATTCTGGAGGACCCGTTCTCTATAACGGACGCACGGCAGGAATCATCTCCTGGGGTGGCTCCGGTTGTGTCTCCGGTTATCCGGGTGCCTACACGCGACTCAGTAGTCTCCCGATGGCCACGTTTGTGAAGAACGCGTTGCTAGATCACTGCTAACGAACCTTGGTTACTGCTTTTCATTAATTAGATTCAAGTTACTTTTCAATTCAATCATCGATATTGTGATTCAATTTTAGCGTGTTTTGTAAAATTATATATTGATCATTCGAGTTTGTTCCGAATTTCGAAAACGAGTCGAATTGCCACAAAGCGAGTTGATTACTGTTCAGAATTCCGAAAATCGACAATAACTATCGATTTCAAAACGTGTCCTGTAGAGTCACCGGACTTAAAAGTAAATGCCAATTAAAGCATAAAATAAATAAATAAAAATTATAATAATGTTGAACATTCTATAAACTAAGTATTAAATATTGCATGAAAAACAAAACCGAGCTGTTCGGAATTCCACTTTAATTTTTGTTATTGATACCGAAATGGAATAATAAAATTCAAACAACGAACTTTTAGTCTAATTTAGCTTTTATCTGCTATATTCCACCTAAAATATTTAAAATGAATTTTTGAAACGTTTTCAAAACCGAGTTTAAAAAACAAAAGCAAGTCCATTTCGGTCGTAATTGGGAACAGCAAATATTAAAACGTTCGTTTTCGTTTTTAATTTTTAAAAAAGTTTGAAATTCGGAACAGGCCTGATTATCTTTTATTATAGTTTCTTTCTTTTATATTTAATAAGGATTTCATTTCAAATAGTACAACGTTCGTTTTCGCTTCGTTTTTAATTTTTAAAAAAGTTCGGAATTCGAAACAGGCCTGATCATTTTTTATTATAGTTTCTTTTATTCAATAAGGTTTTGATTTCAATTCCATATTTAAAATAACAATTTGATTACAATTTTGTACTAAAATTTATGCTTTCATTTCATTTTTCCATTTTAATTATGAACTCGACCTTTTATGATGCGTGCTATTATCATGCCTGAATTAGCTCTAGCGCTAATAGTAACATCTATTAAATGATATTGCCCAGGTGAGGTTCATTGAAATAGTTGCTTGCATTTACATTTGTTGTTGACATAAAGCGTTCAATAATCAAATTATTTAAAATTTAAGTTTGAAAGCTAGTTGCATCTGCCATTAGATTGTTTAGTCTGGGCACGCCATGAGCTCGTTATGGTTGTTTTGGATGCAATCCATTGTTCTCATTTACGCGGATGGACAACGCATTGTGGGCGGCCAGGAGACGAGCATTGGACAGGTGCCTTATTTGGTTTATCTGCGACAAAGCGGCAGCTTTATTTGCGGAGGATCTTTGCTCACAGCGAGAAGTGTACTTAGTGCTGCCCATTGTGTCTATGGTGCCAATCCGAAGGATTACACAGTCCATGCAGGCGCCAGTCGACTGGAGGAGCAAGCTCCCGTGGTGCGCAACGTTGCCAACTTTCACATCGCTCCGGACTACACGCCCAGCAATTTTGACATGGACGTGGCCATACTACAGTTGACATCGCCAGCTCCGCTGACTTCCGGTCAAGTGGCCACGATTCCACTCTGCCGTACTCCTCCCTCTACCAATGCCTATGTCCGCATCAGCGGCTGGGGTGTGACACGGGAGAATAATCGAGACCCAGCTGCCCAGGTGCGCACAACCAATGTCCGTGTGCTGCCCCATCTGGAGTGCCAGCTGGCCTACGCTGGCCAGGCCAAGCTCAGCGACTCCATGCTCTGTGCCGCCATTCGGGGCATTAGGGATTCCTGTTCCGGGGACTCTGGCGGTCCATTGGTTTATCGCGGCCAAGTCTGTGGCATTGTCTCCTGGGGATTTGGCTGTGCACGTGCTGCCTACCCGGGTGTGTATACGAGTGTCGCCAGTCCACGTGTTCACCGATTTATTGAGCAAACTCTAAGGAAACTGCAGAGTTAATCGATGATATTTAAGACTCGACGTTGCTCCAAGATTCACGCAGTTCTTAATGGATTTATTCACTTGCACAAGAAGTTTTTAATAACATTGTTGCAAATATATGTCATCAATCATATTTAAATTATATTATTTAAATTGTTGATCTTTATTACGATTATTCGATTCGTCAACGATTATTGACAATTTTATGAATCGTTAAATTTATGTACTATATACATTAATATGAGTCTGCCTCATCGATCGTTGTGTGAACTTCAATCGACTTGGTTGAGTTATTAAAGGGGGCGACTGGCAAATACCCTATAGACAGCTTTTACATAAATTTAAAAATCTGTTATAAAACGAAATTTATATAGAATATAAAATACCCTTTTCTGTCAGCTTCATAAGTTTCCTACACTTTATTATACTCTTATCACTTATTTTCAATTATTATAGGGCATACGTAAAGGGAGTTTTGAACGTTTTAATAACCACAAGGTCAAAAAGCGTCAAGTAAAATAGAAAACATCAGTTGTGTTTGCGCAATATCTGGATCATTATTTGTCGGCGGTGTTACACTCTCGATGGCAGATAAACCAACAAAATGAATTATTACAAATAATTGTTATTTGTACAATAAAAAATAAAAGCAATGTTATAATTATTTCCTGAAATGTAGGTGCCCACATAAATATAAAGCCGAGAGCAAACAAACGCGCGAGCCATGTCGGAACTGGAGACTACACAATTCTGTTTGTACAAGTGATCGGATCGGGTAGGAAACGCGTCAGGCCACGGATTAAGCAAATATTTGGCATTATGTGCGGACACAATTGTTATCGCTATTGGTTCTGTTGATGTTAAACCAATGCAAAAGGCGCTTGTGCTGCTGCCTCTGCTCCTGCTCCTGCTCCGGACAATCTCTGGCAAGGCCGCCAACGAGGCGGGCGCTCGCATTGTAGGCGGCAGTCCGGTGGACATAAGCACGGTGCCCTATTTAATTAATCTACGCGTCGGTGGCAACTTCATCTGTGGCGGATCCTTGGTCACGTCCACTCATGTGGTCACCGCTGCCCACTGCGTCAAGGGCGTCTCCGCGGCGAGGCTCGAGGTCGTGGGCGGCGCCACATTATTGACGGATGCGGGTGTGCGACGTGGCGTTGACAAGGTTTTCACACCCAAAGCGTATAGTACACAAACACTGCACTCAGATGTCGCCGTGCTGAAGCTTAAATCTCCGCTTGAGGGCCGAAATATAGCGACCATTAATCTGTGCTCCTCCAATTGGAAGGCTGGCGAACTGATCAAGGTCTCTGGCTGGGGACAGATCACAGAGAAGAGTAAAACCGTCTCACAGCACGTTCGCAGCGTTGACGTGGCATTGATCTCTCGCCAGAACTGCATAAGTCAGTACAAATTCCGTGGAACAATTAGCAACACAATGTTCTGTGCCTCGATTGCAGGTGTTAAGGACTCCTGCGATGGCGACTCTGGAGGACCAGCTGTCTACCAAGGACAACTGTGCGGCATTGTCTCTTGGGGCATCGGCTGTGCACGACGCAATTCTCCGGGTGTTTACACAAGTGTCAAGACTGTTAGAAGCTTTATCGATAAGGCTTTAACATTATAACCAAAACAACAACTTGTCTATTAAGAATAATAATTATTTGCATATAATTGTTTAGAATTTCTAAGCTAATTTTCATTTAGTTAAAAAAGTGTGAAAATAATGGAACATCTTCAAATTTAAAAAGCTGACTTAAATTATTTGAAAATGTGACAAATTTATGTTAAGATAACAGTTCTTTAACATATTATGAAAACGATAATGGAATTTTAACATTTGTGTAACACATCAGAGATATGTTTCTAGATCCAAAATTAGGAATCTAAAATTACGAATCTGAAACTAGGAATACAGTTATTGGGATTCCAAAATTAGGAAGACATAAATTGGCAAGACAAAAAATACGTAAACAAGAATAAGAAAAACAAAAATTAGGAAAAGCCGAAATCA
Source organism: Drosophila recens (assembly GCA_037043495.1). NCBI lineage: Eukaryota > Metazoa > Arthropoda > Insecta > Diptera > Drosophilidae > Drosophila > Drosophila recens. The sequence continues at coordinate 48,590 of JBAMBJ010001308.1, read as the reverse complement.
AAAATATTATATGAAAAATCGCGCGATTGTTAATAAAATATTTTGGATTTCGGCTTTTTCCTATTTATAAGCAGGAAAAAGTTTCATTAAAAAGTTTCAGAATTCGTATGAGATACCTTGTTCCTAATTCTTATTTGAATTTCATGAAAATGTGATTCTATGAATGCGATTCTAAAACAAAGTTTGGTAAATAGAGCACTCTGCACTTACCGCTATTGCGCAGCTCCACAGGCACGCTGATGTGGACGCCCACATTCTGCAGATAGACATTGTAGGGATTGCTGATTGTGGTGACCACTGGATAATATTCATTAACCATCATTGTTGTTGCTGGGGCATCGTTCACTACATGTCCAAGATTCGTTTGCGTGCTCAAATGGAAGCTGCAATAGAAATGCAACAGAGCGTTAAATGAATTTCCCATGCAAACATCAATAATAGGTTGTTGGCTTCCTGTACGAAGCGATTCGACCTACGTGGGTGCGATGTAGCAAATGGGATTGATTGTCAAGTTATCATCGAGATCGCGACTGCGCGTGTGGTGCCGGAATGGTTGGCGTGCATAGTTGGCGCTGCATGTGAGTAGAGCACCTATCTGCTCGGTGCCCATATGCGCCTCCAATCGCACAATCCGCAGCTGTGTATTCTCGTTGAATTGATGCGCCTCCGTGCTGCACACCAGTTGATAATAACAGCCTGGCTCTAATCTCATATTCTTCTCATACGTTTTGAGCTCCAATTGTTCGCTTTGTCCCGGACTCTGCTGCTGGCGAAGTTGCAGCAGATTGGGGAAACACAGATATTTGAGGGCCTCCAGTTTGTAGCTGTTTTGTGGACTACTTGCATCGGCGAGCAGCACATGGAAGCTGCGTATACGCAGCGGCACATCGGTCAGAACTCTGCAGGGATTAAGAAACGTAATCAGCATATGTGATGGTAACTATTTAGTCGGCATTTCCAACTCACCGCACTATGAGATGCAGCTGCAGAACATCGTTGTTGTTCAGCTGAACTTGTTGGAATGTTGCGCAGAGTTCCAGCACATCGCGGACCTTATCTAAATCAATTTGAATTGGTGACTTAACGCTGGCGAGCGCATTGTTCCACAGTGCCTGAATATCGGGCGTCAGTTGAGCTTGTGGCATTGGCGGCACGCTTTGAAAGACTTGCCAAAGATTTTCCAGCAACAGAACACGCTCCTTTTGCTCGCCATGATGTCGCAGAGAGAGTGCCTCAATGCTGCAGGCAATGTAATCCGCCACAGAGGCGGAAAGCAGAGCACAGCGAAGAGTCTTCAACAGCACATCACTAAAAATAGTTGACCACTTTTCTTCTCGGTAGTCAGGCAGCATTAGAGAGTACAGACTGTAAGGTAATTTATTTAGTAAAAGTCATTATAAATTAATCTTATCATTACTCACGTCAAGGCCTTGGCATGATCACCACTTAGCAAATACTCCTCGGCCATATCAATGGCCAGTTTCTTGCGGAATCTTAAGCACTTGTAGATCTTAAACTGTGCCATGGCCTGGCTCAGCAGCGCTATAATGGCCGATGAATGATTATAGTTGCGCTCGAGCTCGCACAACTGAACATTCACCTGCTGCTCGGCAACAGGATCACCCGTCTTTACAGCACGTATGCCAAAGAACTCAGTGTATAAATTTGACTGTGTTTGACTCGACGACGCATCGTTTGTGTTGAGGCTTGAGCTTAATAGCTCGAGACTGGCCTGTTGAGCGGCTTCGCGTCGCTTGATAACATACTCGGCAGCTTTTTGGTAGTAAATACCCGGATGCTGTATCTGCAAAGCCGGCAATCCATTTTTAATGGCCTCACAGAAGAGCTCCGCGAAGACAGAATGTCTGCAAGCAGTAAACCATTAAGTAAAGGGCTCGCAATCATAAATTTTATGTGCAGCTTACTGCGTACTAAGCCAGGCGTGATGCTCAAAGGCCAAATCCTTGAAGCCCACCCGACTTCTGTACTTCTCAATATGTACAATAAACTGATTGATGGAATCCCTTGGAGTCTTCAGCTTGAACATAAGCCGGCACATCTTGTAATTGAGGAATCCAGCGATCGTTTTGATTTCCATGCAGTTGCCATCATTTATCCGTATCTCATCCAAGTTAGCATAGGCCTGAAAATAGTGTCTGCGAGCCAAGTTAATAAATTAATACATTTTATTATTAAACATCTTGTCTCTGCTTACTTTTGAGCAGTGGTAAAGTCCTGCCGCATTTCAGCCACAAATCCCAGCTTGAACTGATGTCGAATCTTAAGCGTTGTGTGTGCTGCGGATAGCTGATCACGATGCGTTCGTATGCGCTTGGACATAAGTGCATAGTAGGACTGAGCCATGTCCAAGAACGCCGACTCCAGGCGCAGCGTGTAGCCCATGAGATGTTCCGTGTGCGGCAATATGAACAGCATTTTACTGGTAATTCCACACGCGGTTGTCAGGCTAGCAGCGCGCTCAGACGCCAGCATATCCTCGCCGGGAGGCAGCGGTGCCGATTTTTGGAGCAGCACAAGGCATAGCCTCGTGTTACGTTCCTGCAACGCATTCTTCAGGGCCTGCACAATTGCAGCGCATTGCACCTGCTTCTCAGTCCACTGGCTATCGTTCCATTCAATGTCCTGGAAGAGAACCACAACCGATGGCAATACGTGGAGATGCTTTAACATCCAGTTACGCTTGAGTATTCCCTTTGGATGGTACCACTCATAGGAAACGCGCTTTGGCTTGGCCACCGGGAACTCATAGTTTGGAGGCAGTAGTTTATATTGCACGGCTGCACGATCCCTCTCCCTATCCGCAGTTTTCCGTTGCAGAGTTCCGCTGAACGCATCCCAAATGGATTTATGTACACTTTGACGGGCGATATCCAAGCCACAGAAGCCGATTAGCGGTTGTGGTATCACGAGCAGCTCTGACGGCAGGGTGGAGCCATCAATCGTCATAGTTTTGTGTGTGTAATAGATGTTATTACCCTCCCGCACACTGCTAACAAACTTTGCCCCGAAGCCTGTGCACTGGTTGCTTGTTGGTTGTAGATTACACGTTTCTAACACCTCTCAGTGCATTTAACGCACTTGGCACATGTACTTATGCTTATGGTGAGCTGATGTCTTCAGAATTTCCTTTTTAATTTTGCAGTATAGGATGTAAATAAACGCCGCCCCAGAAAATGCAATTCGCAATCAGCTGTAGTTGTACGTAAGCTAGTTATCGTTATCGCATCGAGCACCGATATATTTGGCAAGGCATGCAACCCTGAGCGTAGCTGTCACACACGAACGAACTGTCAGTGGCTTCGGCTTCTTTATACGTGTCCGCGCTACGTACTTTCACATTCGCTTTGTTATTTTCAATCTGAACGCAGGTAAATGCTCGTGTGTGCTTTGTGTATGAAAACGTATTGACAATTTATACATTGCATTTTATTTGGGATTATTGCAGTGCATCCTGTGCTACTACGCAGCAACACACAAAAAATGGCTCCACCACAGAGAATGCGCGTCGCTAACGAGAAGGCCAGCAAATATGTGACAATGCGTGGCAATGTACCCAAATCCTCGGTATGTGTGTTTATATCTTAACAAATTGGCATGAATGTAATTTGAGTCGCAGCTTAAACGCACTATTCGCAATGCAAAAATAACAACAATAAGATAACGGCACTTGCACGCGCCGTTCAGAATCAAAACCAATAGCGAAAAGTGCCACGCCGTCATTGATTTTATTGTTGTTGCATCTGTGTGTGTGTGTGCGTGCGTGTGTGATAGTTGGTATTGCATTGGTATTGGTGTTAATGTTATCGCTGCTTTTGGAACTGCTTCGTTGTTGCTTTTTGTCGGCTGTTGCTGATCTGGTCATTTCTAATTAATGTTTATCTTGATTGTGACCCGAATCTGACTGAGCTTCTTGTGTTAATTGTTTTTATTTATTCAATATGTTACAGAAAGCGAAAGAAGGACAATATCCCGTGGGTCCCTGGCTGTTGGCGCTGTTCATCTTTGTTGTGTGTGGATCAGCGATTTTCCAAATCATACAGTCGATTCGTGCTGCGTAAGGTGGAGCAGCTAAAACAACAACAACTTAAAGATATATGTATATCCATAAGCTCAGCACACACACACACTCAACACACGCAGGTCTGACTTTCTTTCCCCATACACCTCTCGTAACTGAACTATCCCGGCAATATGTGCAACGTCTGCAGAGATTGATTGACCTCCACGACAACTTGGCTTTCCAGTTCATTGAATTGTATGCAATATTCTATACACATACAAAATTTAAGTCCATATTTGTATTTTTTATTAATAATTAAGCTTTAAAACCGAACTTTTTGTGCGCCTCTATTGAAAAAGCATTCCTGCAAACCGCTCTGCACACTAACAAATTACTTGATTGCTGATTGTGCAAACAAAGTGTAGGCACAAATTTATAAATAATTGCATTTTTAGATGCTTTTGCAGCAATTTGAAACATGCAAGTGTTTAAGCGTTGTTTTCGGATACGATGACGATTAGAAACAAAAACTACAAGTAAATACATAAATAATGAAAAATATATATGATAATTTTTTACCTAAAACATTTGTTTCTCTTTTTAATTTTTTTTGCTTATGATTTTTATTTGGTAGCCGCTATATATAAGATTATTTATAGACGGTTTCAGCAATGAAGATAAGAAGATTTGGGTACGTCGTACATCATAGAAGCCTTGGAATGGCAGCGTTAACATAGAAACGCAATAGGCCACAGATTGCTTCTCAGGTTGCGGCGGTCATTCAGAAGATACCTCAGATTTATTTTACGAATTTACTGGTTGCACTTTTTGCCCACTGTCGTTTTAATTAATACTCAATCGTAGGCTGCTTGCTACTTACATATACTGTTAAGAATACACCTGTCTTTCTTCTCGAATCCCACACTATAATTACTTATACATCGTTGTTTTAATTTTTGCTTTATTAAGAAATTCACATTTAAATAGCGCGCCCGGTTAACTTGTTTAAGTTGCGCTGTTTTTTGTAGCCCTGGATTGTTGTATCTCTAACGCAGCCCATACACGTTGCGACAATTTTTGCGTTTAATGTTATTTTTATTACTATCTAATAAATTATTCTTGTAATAATTTAAAAAAAAATTTAACTCAATATTCTGATAAAATTGAAGAGAACAAAATCTAAGCTGTTGGCCCGTTAAGCATTTGTGACGTGTGTGAGCTACATGAAACTCTTAGGCAGCTGTTCACTTTTTTGACGCGAGTGAAATTTTTGCTAGTCAACAAATGTTTTCAATAAAAATGAACTTAAATTTTAATTTGTGTAATTAAGAGTCAAATGCGCCGCATTTATATATCGACCTACGCGCACATCATGTCCAAAAACAAGGGGAAGGGAAAAGCGGCGGCTACTGCAAAGGCGACAGCTGCGCCGGCAACAACAACAACAGAGAGCACGCCGGTCACCCTGGACAAGGGTGGCCATATTGTCATTAAGATACTGGCGAAACCAGGCGCCAAGCAAAATGGAATAACCGACATTGGCCTAGAAGGCGTTGGTGTACAGATTGCAGCCCCACCGAGCGAAGGAGAAGCCAACGCCGAACTAGTGAAATTTCTGTCGAAAGTGCTGGGACTGCGCAAGAGCGATGTGTCGCTGGACAAGGGCTCCCGTTCCCGCAACAAGATAATTCTCATCAGCAAAGGCGTGTCCACAGTGGAGGCCATTGAGCAGCTGCTGCGAAAGGAGTGCGACTCCTAGATGCTCCCACTCACTTTGTACTGGTATAAATAAGTAACATAAATAAAGATTGTTTTGTTGGTTTTTCAAACACATGATGCTTGTTTAATTGTTTTGTTTATCATCGATCATCCAATCTTATTACATATATTCCATTTAATATCTAGTGCGTATGTAGTCTTTGTATTTTTGTTTTTCATTACATAAATTACTTGGATTCTAAATTAGGAATTTCTTAAAAACGACAACTGCTCTTAGTGAATGTATTATGTATTGATCCTAACATGTTTGTTTTTCTTTAGGTGAGTTAAGCGTATTTCTGCCGCCTATAACGCGACAAAACGTAAATACAAATTACAATGTAAACTGAATATTAAATAACTCTGTTGTCAAGTCAACACATGAAGCGGGAAATGAAATGTGATTAACTTCAAATAATTTTGCATGTAATGGTAATGGGGGGTGATGGTGATGGAGAGATAAGGTGTTGTTGTGTTCGATTGTTTAATCGACCTCCTCCATGTGGGACGCGTCTTCAGTATCCTCAACCAGAGATGGAGCATCACCGGCGCTCTGGGCATCCTCGGTGGTCATGGGCTCGTCCTCATCGATGCCAAGACCCAGCTTGATCATCCGGTAGATGCGGCTGGCGTGCACCTGGGGGCTGTCCAGGGAGAAGCCCGAGGACAAGAGCGAGGTCTCGAACAGCAGAATGACTAGATCCTTGACGGCCTTATCGTTCTTATCGGCATCGGCCTTCTGGCGCAGGGTCTCGACAATTGGGTGATCAGGATTGATTTCCAGATGCTTCTTGCCGGCCATGTAGCCCATGGTGGAGGTGTCACGCAGTGCCTGGGCCTTCATGATGCGCTCCATGTTGGCGGACCAACCGAACTGAGAGGTGACGATACAGCATGGCGAGTCCACCAGACGGTTGGACACAACAACCTTCTCAACTTTGTTGTCCAAAATCGATTTCATCAGCTTGCACAGGTTCTCAAACTTGGCCTTGTCCTCCTCACGCTTCTTCTTCTCGGCCTCATCCTCGGGCAACTCCAGACCCTCCTTGGTGACGGAAACGAGCTGCTTGCCCTTGTATTCCTTCAGGTGCTGGATGACGTACTCGTCGATGGGTTCGGTCATGTAGACCACCTCGAAGCCGCGAGCCTTGACACGCTCAACGAAGGCAGAGTTGCTGACCTGGTCCTTCGACTCGCCAGTGATGAAGTAGACATGCTTCTGGTTCTCCTTCATGCGGGACACGTAGTCGGACAGCGAGCAGAAGTCATCGCCGGAGGCTGAGGTGTGGAAGCGCAAGAAGTCGGCCAGCTTGGCACGGTTGTTGCTATCCTCATGGACGCCCAGTTTCAGGTTCTTGCTGAACTGCTCGTAGAACTTCTTGTAGTTCTCCTTGTCCTCGGTGAGCTCCTCAATCAGCTCCATGGTCTTCTTGACGAGATTCTTGCGAATAACCTTGAGGACCTTGTTCTGCTGCAACATCTCGCGGGAAATGTTGAGGGGCAAATCCTCGGAGTCGACAACACCCTTCATGAAGTTCAAGTACTCGGGGATGAGATCCTCGCAGTTGTCCATGATGAACACACGGCGCACGTACAGTTTGATGTTGTTGCGCTTCTTCTGGTTCTCGAACAGATCGAAGGGAGTACGGCGTGGGATGAAGAGCAGAGCACGGAACTCCAGTTGACCCTCAACAGAGAAGTGCTTGACGGCCAAATGATCCTCCCAGTCGTTGGTCAACGACTTGTAGAACTCGCCGTATTCCTCCTGGGAGATATCATCGGGATTGCGTGTCCAGATGGGTTTGGTCTTGTTGAGCTCCTCATCTTCGGTGTATTTCTCCTTGATGGTCTTCTTCTTTTTGGCATCCTTGTCCTTCTTGTCGGCATCTTCGTCCTCACCAACATCCTCGATCTTGGGCTCATCGGTGTCCATCTCCTTCTCCTCACCCTCCTTCTTCTCATCATCAGCCTCATCATCGCTGACCTCCTTCTCACGCTCCTTCTCCACCAGCAATTTGATGGGATAGCCAATGAACTGCGAGTGCTTGTTGACAATCTCCTTGATCTTGCTCTCCTCAAGGTAATCAGTCTGATCCTCCTTGATGAACAACACGATCTTGGTACCACGGCCCAAAGGCTCCGAGTTGTCAGCACGGACAGTGAAGGAGCCACCGGCGGACGACTCCCAGACGTACTGTTCATCATCGTTGTGCTTGGAGGTGACTGTGACCCTGTCAGCCACGAGGTAGGCGGAGTAGAAACCCACACCGAACTGGCCAATCATGGAAATATCGGCACCAGCCTGCAATGCCTCCATGAACGCCTTGGTGCCCGACTTGGCAATTGTGCCCAAGTTGTTGACCAAATCGGACTTGGTCATACCGATGCCGGTATCGATGATGGTCAGAGTACCAGCGGTCTTGTTTGGTATCAGCTTAATGTACAGCTCCTTGCCGGAGTCAAGCTTGCTGGGATCCGTCAGCGATTCATAGCGGATCTTGTCGAGCGCATCAGACGCATTGGAAATCAATTCACGCAGGAAGATTTCTTTGTTCGAGTAGAATGTGTTGATGATCAACGACATCAGCTGAGCAATCTCAGCCTGGAATGCGAAAGTCTCAGCTTCTTCGGGCATCTGTAAAAACAAAAAAGAAAATTAATCAGCATTTAATTTAAGGGTTGCACAAAATAAACTTGATAAAAAAATTAAAAGAAAAGTTCGCACACAGCAAAAGAGCAAGTAAGGTTCGTCGCGCTCTCCGCCATTTGCTTTACTCTCTCAGAGAGAGCTTACACAACTTCATGCTTACTCACTCACATATGTACATAGCTGATGTACACAGCTGATGTACACGCTGTCTCATTCTTATATATGTATGTATGTATGTATGTACGTGCACAACTGGGAAAAATCGAGAATCGTTACCATGCCAACGAATTCGATTGGCGTCATTGCAACTTTTTCTAGAACAATTTTCTTTTCATTTCTGCAAATTCATATGAGTATATGAAAACTCATAAGAGCGAAAAAGACAAAGAAAGTTGCAAGAGCGAAAAAGACAAAGAAAGTTGCAAGCACGTGCCACTGTACATAGTATGTATGCAGATGTACAAATGTAAATATATTATATATTGTAATATACATTTTGTATTGTATAAATATAGGCTTGACCATTCTTTCAACAAAATTAACCTTTGGAAGCGAATGTTCCCGAAAGTTCGCAAGTTCTTTGCAGCCGGCAAAATGTGCGTCTATGTGACTCAGAGAGCGTTCATTAAATTAATTGATGTGATTGACAAATTGAAATTTTTGTAATTTCTGAATGAAACATGCAACTTGACCGCATTCTCTAGAACTTTCTGCAATCGATATTTTAAGAGGAAGTGTGTCAAGAACACATCCTGCACACATACATACACACATATAATCGCAAGAATGGCCCACAAAATTGCAGCTATTTATGAAACCATCACTTAAATCAAGTCAAAAATGCCGCGAAGTTGCAATTGCTTACCTTGTTATTTTTCGTTTCAGAGAATAAACTTTAAAACAATAACTTTTCAGTTTTCCTTGGGCAGAAAATGAAATTCACTTTTTCGCTTTGCTTTCTAGCAGACGCTCACCGCACGAATTTTTTTTCAATACTGACAAGCCGGCAATGACGTGCTGCCCCTTTTATAGAGGGTGAACAAAATGCTACGAAACTTCTAGAGGCTTCTAGAGACTTCTCGTCCACAGGGCTACCACTTCCGGTTGTTATTTCAGAGTTGCACGGAATAAATATCCAGTGCTGTAGGCTGCTAAGTTAAATTTGAATTTTAACTTCTAGAAAGAAGTTAATTTAAAAATAATTGTGAAGCAAAAATAGAGCCATTTGAAATGTTTACAAAATAAGTAATAACATTGCAGTAACAGCTGTTACACACAGACTTTTATTAAAATCAAAATATTTTGCTTGTTGAATTTTTATTTGAAAATTTATCTTATTCCATAAATTAAAATATTGTTTAAATTTAATTCAAATTGATCGCCAAGTTTGTTAAATATGTATTATATTACAGATGTAGGTATTTAGGGCTACCATTTTTCTTAAAATAGTTTTAGGTATATTTTAGTGCTAAAACTAATGTCGCTGGTAGGGTTGCCAAACCATTGAAAATGGTTGACTTAAACCATCGATAAGTAATTTATAATGATTTATCGAATGAAATAAATTTTTTTAAAATTTTTTTTAAAAATTTGTAAGTACAAATTCAAAAAACCAAGAAAGTAATAAATTTTCTTAATTAATAAAGTTAATTTTAAAATTGGTTTGGAGAACGTCAGCCTTTGCGTTGTGTAGAAATTAACAAATTAGTAAAATCTTCTAAAAAAAATTATAAAAATTTAAAAAAATATTAGAAATCTACTTGTAAAAGTTTCAAAGCTTTAGCTTCAATATTTATTAAGAAAAAAAAAATGTTAATATTTAACTCTTATTCCGAAAAGAGTTAAATTCGGTCAAATTTGAACCGTTGGCAAGGCTGCCACTTTTTTTTTTGCCAAGGCTGCCACATGATTTTTTTTACCGTCAGGCAACTTCCTTGGCAAAAGCAAAGCGAACGAGAAATTTGCAAGAAATTAAATTACAAGAAAGAAGTTTTTATTTAAATATGGGAGGAACACGTTGCGTTTTCCGAGATTGTCCAGTGTCCACGCAGCGCAATCCGAAAATGCATTTCTTTAAACTGCCAGTTCGTGATCCAGTTCGTCTGGAAGCCTGGCTGAAGAATTGCGGCAACGCAGAAATTTTAAATGTTGCACGAGAGAAGCTATCAAACCGCGCGATTTGCGCGCGACACTTTCGCTATGAATGCTTCATGAACTACAAGATGGACAGACTCGTTCCACATCAGATTCCCACACTGGCACGCATTAGCAAGGAGCTCGCCTGGGACCTGGGACATCTCGACGAGAATGGCGAGGCTACGATGGTCAAATTAAGCAATCCCACATTGTCGCATTTGATTCCGCCAGCGGGCTTCGAGTGTCCCCTTGGCTTCGAAGAGGACACACGCTTTGACCGGAAACATGCAGCAAGAAGTCGTACTCCACCCCGGCCTTTAGAAATGGATGCGGTCAAAAGAGTAAAACAGGAACCGATGAAGAGAATTGAACTCATCGAACTCATTGATGATGGGGATGATGAGTCTGTGAAGGCAACTAATGCCATAATCGATGTAAAGAAAGAAGATATGCCTGCCATTGGACTGCCTTCATTGTCAGATCAGATTGTTGAAGAACTCCAGCTGAAATGTGACCAATTAAAGGCAGACCTCGATCAGCTCTCAGCGGAAAATGTAGCTTTGAAGGAGACCGTTGTGAAGCTGGAAGCTCAACGACAGGCCCACGAGGTCAGTGCCTCGTCCAGCTCAGTCCCTGTCCCAGTTCCTGCGCCACAATTGTCCAAGGCTCAACTTTATAATGGAATCAAAAGGTATCTGGGCCCCAGCATGGCCTCCTTGGTTCGCATGGAAATGTTTGGCGGCGGAGAGCGCGATTGGAAGGACGATGAACGTGACTTTGCCATGGAGCTGCTTCAGCTGGGCGAAGGTGTCTACAACCATTGCTTGGATGAGTGGCGTTTCCGGCTGCCGTCTGTGCGATTGACACGCAGCTGGTTGCAAAACGCAAACTCTGCTGACAACGAGGATGAGAATCTTTAAGCCTGAATGGGGATTAACATTTAGTATCTTTAAATATATAATATGATATCTATACTGAGTACAAGTTGGAGACTTATCTCTTTGCATATATTTGTACACTAGTGTAATAAACTCGAGTCTATTTTGACATTTTCGGCATCAATGCCAAAATTTATGAATGACACCAAAATGAATCCAATCTTTACGATTCTAATTCCCTCATAATCATAATAGCCGCTTTATTAAAATGCGTCTCGAGGAATTGAATTCGTCATTATAAGTTCAACATCTTAACCGAACAGACTTGCCAAAAATTGAAGTCAACATGATTCCGATTCTATCCGTGAGTGAAAGCTGCATATTTTTAACAAACAATATGCAATATATTTATAAATTCAAGGTTGCAATGTTGCTTGCACTTCTTGGAGCTGGACACTGTGATGAGAACAATTGCAATGATTGTGCACTGAGTGAAGGAGCCTATGCCTGCTTGGATGAGTTCACCTTTGGAGTGTGCTATGACTTGGGCTCTGTTGATCCAGGATCTGTACAGCGATGTCCCAATGGCTACTATTGCAATACCGATGGGGGCGTCTTTTGCTCACCAGTGGCCACCACATCTGTAAGTACCTCTTAAACTCTTAAATATTTAAATCTTAAAAATCCACGCATTTTTCAGCCATCCTGTGTGCGAAGTCCAGATAAATACTGTGCGGATCTAAATAAAACAGGATATTTCCGAGTAGAGAGTGATCCCACGTGCAAAGAGTGAGTAGACAGTGTTCTATAATAATTATTTATATAATTAATGTTTATTCTTTTAGTTATGTGTACTGTTATATGCTTTCGGGAGAGATTATGGGCTGGCTCTATCATTGCAAGACCAACGAATTTTATGATTCAAAGACGAGTCGCTGCGAAACTACCAGACCAAACGATTGCTGAGAAATAATAATTATCACTACTGAAATTAAATCACTTTATTCTAAGTTTTAATCATACAAATAAAAGTTTTTTAATCTAAAATCATAGATACTGAAAAATTAAATGAATACGAAACTCAGCTGAATATAGTAAACAAGTTTTTGTCTATAAACTAGTCTGTTGAATTGCAGCCAAACAGAAACGACAATATTTATAAACTGGGGAATCCTCAAAAAATTTCGCATTTTCGAGCTGATTTAAAAGAATAAATAAACTTTTATAAATAAAGTTAATGCAACTGAAAGTTGGCCAAGCTAGTGAAACTTTAATTTATTAAAAAGTTCTTAACAGGTTCTTGTTCATAATAGTTTAAGTCTTATAATCATAATATGTATAATCCAGTGTGCTATAAATAATTATTCGATCGATTTACGCATATTAAAAACATTTAATTTTTAATTACTTTATTTTATTTTTGTACTTTCATTTTTGAATTCCAGGTTTACATAATTTAGTAACAATATTCTGGTCTGTCAAGCACGCATTTGTCCTTGCCATTGAACCAAGTTTCCTTCGAGTTAACTTTCTCACATTTCTTTATTATTCCCATTCCACTGTAGCACCAAATAAAACTGAAAAAATATATATCAAAAATAGTTAAAAAGTAAACTTTTTGGTCTGGACTTTAAAATACATACGTTTTACAAGCGGAATCATTTTCATTTGTGTAAGATCCATCGCCATTATTTGTGCAAAACGTTCTAAACTCTGTATCTTCTGTCGTGCTTTCGGGAGTTGAGCTTTCTGTAGTTGAGCTTATGGGAGTTGAACTTTGAGAAGTTGAGCTTTGAGGAGTTGAGCTTATAGGAGTTGAGCTTTGAGGAGTTGAGCTTATAGGAGTTGAGCTTATGGGAGTTGAACTTTGAGGAGTTGAGCTTTTAGAAGTTGTGAACGTAGGAGTTGTGCTTTGAGGAGTTGTATTTGAATCAGTTGGGAACGTGTCCCCGGATATACAGATGGGTTTGTAGCCTTCAGATTTTTTGTAACAAATAAACTTTTCTCCCGTGCAAGTGTAGCCAAGTGGACAGGTTATATCGCTTCTGATTGGTACTCCTAAACCAGAATAGATTTATTTTTAAAACCTCGAGTACTTCTAGAAATAGGTTCCACACTCACCATCTATGCATATCGAATATGTATTCTCACTGTGACAGGCTGCTCTTCCCGACTGACAAATATCGCAACTGGCACTCAAATAATGCGAAAGAATCTTAAAAAAAGGATAATAAAGTTATCTGGATGTTGAATGTCTATTCAAATGTAAGGTTACCAGAACTATAAACAGCTTTGACCACATTTTAATGTACACGCCGAAGATTCACTTTTCCAACTGAAATGACTGCACGTTTTATATTGCCATTTTATCTCTGACAGACATAATAACTTTTGCCAGAAATTAATGGTTATGCTTATTGTTTTAAATTTAGAATTATTGCCTTGACACATATGATAAGTATGTTAGTCCCGATGGTCCCTGAACATTTTATGACGATCGGATTATAAGCTCGAAAATTATTCACAAGTTAAACAATCTTTCAAAGTGGCGCGCCAAAGAAAGAAAACAATTCTGTGCACTTAAATATGTGTACGAATATGGAAGAATCCGTAAGTGTAACGTTACGTAACTTCCTGAATTATACTTTATATTTGTTCCATTATTAGCTTTTTACAGCGTAAGCCAGGGTTTCTTTTTTGTGTTGACAACGATTCGATAATGAACAATTTTCAAAAATGTAAAAAAAAGAATTGCATTACAATAATTATTTTTAAAATCTTCTTACAAAATAAACTTTGCAAAAAAAAAATAATAATTAGTTATATTATGAATCTCTAATGCTTTATTTGATAAATTCGCTAAATTTTGACAGAGTTACGTTGGTAAGCTGTCCAGGAAAATCAGTTTTCAGTTTAATGATAAGGAAACCCACCAATATATGAAACCAATAAGCAACATACTCAAATAGAGAAATTCCGATATAATCGAACTTTTGACACCGTTCGGGATTGATTAAACCTCAAAATCCGGCCAGTCTGCTCAACAATCTTTTATTGTGATGCCAAATACGAAGATACATGGATAGATTTTTACCTTAAGATATTTTATCTTTGTCCGCAAAGTACATATATGTACAGGGTTATACGCAACACGTTAAATGTATATAAGAAATAAAAAGGCCATATTTATCTCTATTTTCATACCGTCAATTATGAAATTACTAACGTGAATCATATAAAATATTCGACGGCAGATTTTAATTTTATTATTTGCAGTAAAGCTTGATAAAGGCTAAAGGTAATATTGTCAAGCAAAGTTCCTACTTTCAGCGACATTAAGATTATGTTTATGGGATGTTTATTTGTTTTGAAAAGGTATTTTTATCCGTTAATAAGTAGTATGACCAAGATCCAGGAAAACATACATTAGGAACAAAAGACTGGTTTCTCCAGGTCGCACTTTATGCCATTGAACCAAGTTTCCTTCGAGTTAATTTTCGCACATTTATATGACCTTCCCCTTCCACCGAAACAAGTAATATAACTGAAAGTAAATACAAAACAATAATAATAATAAGTATAATAAATAAAAAGAACTAAGCCTGGTCTTTGAAATACATACGTTTTACAAGTGGGATCACTTTCATTTGTATAGTCTGCATCGTCCTTATTTCCGCAAAACGTTCTGAAGTCTGTATCTTCTGTTGTGCTTCCTGGAGTAGTGCTTTCAGGAGTTGTGCTTTCAGCAGTTGTGCTCTCGGGAGTAGTGCTCTCGGGAGTTGTGCTCTCAGGAGTAGTGCTCTCAGGAGTTGTGCTTTCAGGAGTTGTGCTCTCAGGAGTTGTGCTCTCAGGAGTTGTGCTTTCAGGAGTAGTGCTCTCAGGAGTTGTGCTCTCAGGAGTTGTGCTCTCAGGAGTTGTGCTCTCAGGAGTAGTGCTTTCAGGAGTAGTGCTTTCAGGAGTTGTGCTCTCAGGAGTTGTGCTTTCAGGAGTAGTGCTTTCAGGAGTAGTGCTTTCAGGAGTAGTGCTTTCAGGAGTTGTGCTCTCAGGAGTTGTGCTCTCAGGAGTTGTGCTCTCAGGAGTTGTGCTCTCAGGAGTAGTGCTTTCAGGAGTAGTGCTTTCAGGAGTAGTGCTCTCAGGAGTAGTGCTTTCTGGAGTTGTGCTTTCAGGAGTAGTGCTTTCAGGAGTAGTGCTTTCAGGAGTAGTGCTTGAATCACTTGAGTCTCCGGATAAACAGATGGGCTTGTGGCCTTCAGCTTTTGGGTAGCAAATAAACTTTTCTCCCGTGCAAGTGTAGCCAACTGGACAGGGCATATTGTTTTTGGTTGGTACCCCTAGCCCAGAAAAGATTTCTCTTAAAACCTCGAGTATTTCTAGAAATAAGTTCCACACTCACCATCTATGCATATCGAATATGTGTTCTCGCTGTGACAGGCTACATTTCCAGACTGGCAAATATCGCAACTGGCACTCAAATAATGCACAAGAAGCTTTAAAAAAAGGAAAATAAAGTTATCTGAATGTTGAACGTCTATTAAAATGTTAGGTTACCAGAATTATAAACAGCTTTGACCACATTTTAATGTACACGCCGAAGATTCACTTTTCCAACTAAACTGTCTTCGGCAAGAGGAGTACATTTTATATTGTCACATTATCTCTGATTGACATGATATCTTTGCAGAGATTTATGATTATGCTTATTAGTTTATTGTTTCTGAAAAATATAAGAATTTGAGGTTACGAGCACTTTGCTAAAAGAAAACAAGCGGAATATTCTATAGTCGATCTCCCAACTATAGGATACCCGTTACTCATTTTAATGTAAATAAAATATTTTTAATGCATACTTTTAGGCACTTAAAAACTTAAATTAGCCGTTACCACCTTTCCAAGTGTCCAATCTTGTTGCGATTAAGTAAGATGATAGCTAATAATACATAGTAGTTAACGTTAATCCCCAAAAAAATCGTTATATTTTAAAAACTGCGCTTGTGTTGGGTTTTCGCGATTTGCGAAGGCGGATATATGCGAAAATTGGGAAAAAACTTGATCTGCGGGGGGTTTATTGAAATCTGTGTGCCAAATTTAATAGCTCTAGCTCTTGTAGTCTCTAAAATCTAGGCGCTCACACGAACGGACAGACAGATGGACGGACATGGCCATATCGACTCGGCTGTTGATGCTGATCAATAATATACTTTATAGGGTCGGAGATGCTTTCTTCTCCCTGTAACAGACATTTCAACGGAAACAATATACTAATTTTTAAAATTACTGGTATACAAGTTGCCTGAAGTATACAAAGAAGATCTTTCAAAATGATAATTTCTCAAAATATGATATTTCATATTTAAAAGATTTTTTTAAATATTGATTTTTATTTGCATTTGTTTTAAAAATGAGTATGTATTTTACTCGTATTAAGGATTTTAATACAATTGAACTCTTGATACCGTTTGGTATTGACCAAATCCCGAAATTCAGCCAGTTTGCTCAACAATATCTAATTTGGCTGCCCAATACCAAGATACTTAGATTTCTACTCTTAGATATCATATCTTTGTCCAAATGTGAAAGATTATTGAGTTATACGAAGCACGTTAAATATATACTAAAGCAAAATAAACCATCTCTCTATTTCATAAAGAATATCCGACGTCAGATTATAACTTTATGAGCTGCAGAAAGCCATGACAAAGTTTAAAGGTAATATTTCTAATAAGCAATGTGAAGTTTATAGTTTCAGCGACATTTATTTTATATTTATTTGATGTTTATTTGCTTTGAAAATCTGTATTTAAATGCATTTATGGCATGCTCGCGTTTCAGGAAAACATAAATTAGGAGCAATAGACTGGTTTCTCCAGAACGCATTTATCGCCATTGAACCAAGTTTCCTTCGAGTTTATTTTCACACATTTATTTGACCTTCCCTTTCCACCGAAACAAGTAATATAACTGAAAGTAAATACAAAACAATAAAAAGTATAATAAATAAAAATAAGTAAGCCTGGTCTTTGAAAAACATACGTTTTGCAAGTGGGATCACTTTCATTTTTAAATTCTCCATCGCCATTATTTGTGCAAAACGTTTTGAAATCTGTGTCTTCGGCTATACAGATGGGTTTGTAGCCAACTGGACAAGTTACAGTTGGTACTCCTACCCCAGATTGGATTTCTGTGGCACTTAAATAATGCACAAAGAGCTTTTATGAAAGGATAATTAAGTTATCTGCATGTTGAATGGGCTATTTAAATGTTAGGTTACCAGAACTATAAACAGCTTCGACCACATTTTAATGTACACACCAAGGATTCACTTTTCAAACTGAAATGTCTTCGTCAAGAGTTGAGCATTTTATATTATCATCTTATCTGTGGAAGACCTGATATCTTTGCCAGAGATTTATGTTTATGCTTATTAGTTTAGTGTTTCTGCTTAATATAAGAATTTAAGATGTCGAGCGCTTTGCTAAGAAAAAGATTTCCTGTAGTATTCACAACATGAAAGATATATTAATTAACTGGATCACTGATGTATACTCGTATGTGTACGCTATTTCACATTTAAAAGATTTTTTCAAATATTAATCTTCATCTTATATTTTATTTTCAAAAAAATTCAAGATTTATTCCATTTGATTTAAAAAGTATAAGCTTGCACTTAAATTGGCTTTTTAAACACTCAGCTTTCTTCGAAATATTAAATAAAGCTGAAAGAATGTCTTGTTAAATGATTGAATTGGATGACTATTTAATAACATACGTGTTGCCAGCAGGTTAATGTTGTGCTCCAGACTCGGGATTGCAGATGGGATCAGATAAAACTGTTCTTTTTAAACTAAAATGCTGAGAAGAAGAAGTTGGCCTTGATTTGATTATGTCTTTCATCAAAGATAGGGAATTGTTTTATGCTTTTATTGCGTATTTAGGCTTTTGTCAATAAATTACTTTACTTTTCATTATAATTGCTTAATTTTACGATTATGCTTACATAAATATAAATTTATATTCACAAATTGAAGGCGCATTCGTTAGCTGTAAGCTGTTAGCTGTAGTATACAATATGTAGGAATATATTCGAGTTTGAGTTAAAAATACAATAAAATATAGTAAACTTTTGATCTGTTGCTCCTATATAGGGGAAGCAATATCTTCTGGACGTTATGAACATACATTTCGGTATTGGTTTACACACAAGTGTGTAAGTAAGTAATTATTATGAATTTGCACGGTATATAGTCTTCGTTCAGCTACATAAACACAAATACAACTATATAAATATATGTATATCTAATCTATATCTATTTGTATAACACAACATTAAATATAAGTATATGTAAACGCTTTCAAGTACATGAACAAAGTGCAGACTTGTTTGTCTGAGTCTTAAGGCAAATCATAGCATTTAAGAAGCACTTAAGCTAAAGGCATATAAATTCGTTACTTTCTAAAACGAAATAATACTTCGTCGTCAGCAAATGCAGTTATATTATGAAACTAGGTATAGTCCAAAGCACTAAACGCAACCATATTCATACCAAATGCTGTTGCTTTTATCTTCGTTACGTTTGCGCAACGCTTTATCATCCTGGTTTGTGGAGCCGGTGACGCTGCCGCCACTGCCACTGGCCTGCAGCAGCGGACTCTGATCGTTGTTGGCGGGTGTGCCGCCAATTGTGGTATTAATTCGATTGTACATAAGAAATGTAGCCGGACTGTCGTTCTTCTGCGGCGTTTGCGGTTCGGCGGCGACGTTGGCGGCACTGTTGCCGCCGGGTGTCGGCGTTGAGCAGGACTGAGGCTGTGGCGATTGCGGTGTCGCACTGTTGGAGCCATCGGGCAGCTTCTGATGTTCATCGATCAAATAAACAGTGCGACGTGAGCCCGCAGTGCCAAGTGTTAAACTGCTGCCGGTTACATCTGGCGCTTCCAAACTGCTGCAAGCAAATAAGCATTAATTTAAATCCATAATTACATGAAAATCATAATAGTAAAACAATAGACATCACATTGCAACATTGGAATTGGGGAGATGGAGAGGGTTTGTTTTTTATAGGGTATAAAGTATGTTAAACATTTAAAAGCGCATACCCGTGCACGCTATTTCTACGTGAGTTACTCAAGTCCGTACGTTTCTGTGCCTGCAGGCTACTTCGCACAGTGCCACCGCGTTGAATGGAGCTATCCAGTAAATCACTGTTTTACATATATACAACAGTATGTGTGTGTGTGTGCATTTGTGGCGTGTGGTGTGTGCGTTGTGCATGTAGAGTTGTTGTGTGTATAATACATGTAAATAGAACAAGAACAATGACCGTAAACCAACTAAAATATTTATAATTTATGTTTAATGTTTAAACATACCGTTGTAGGCTCTGACGCAACGGAACATTACGTTGCAACAGATGCGTATCGGAGGCGATGGACAATGGTTCCTCATTGCTGTTATCCGACTCATTGCCACCAGATTCGGAGCCGATGACAAACTGTGAACTGGTGCGCGCATCATCCACCCAAGAGCGTCGATTCTACAAAAATAAACATGTTAACAATTTCCTAATCAGACAACAATCATGGAATTTGCTTACCCGACTGGGCACCTTGTTCATCAAATCCGAACTGGCCTTCTTAACCCGACGCACCAGACTACTGGCAAATGGTTTTCTGTGAAATACAGTGTGGTAAGTAAAATGAAATGGAAATAATTGCATATTATACACATACTTCTTTTGGACGGTGGTCTCTGATTTCTTATAGTGTTCCATTATTTTCTCTTCGAGCTTTTCCTTTTGACGCTTCAGACTGTGCACGCGTTCCGTGTAGTTCTTCTCCTCCTCGTGGAAGTGCTTCTTGTCCTCCAGAGAAATGGCCAGCAATTCCTGATACTGCGACAACAGCTGTGACACATTATCCATCAAAGCCTTGCGCTCAGAATCCAAGTCGGCATTGTTCTGTATCAACATCTTGGTTTGAAATGAAAGAACCAATAAGTCTGGGATATATCTTTAAAAGTCACAAATATTTAAAACTCACCTCGCAACGCTGTTGCACCTTGGAGTACTCTATCTGGAGAAGACGCACCTGATCTTGTTTGGCATTCAACTCGCCAGTCAGTTCAGTATTTTGCAATTTAAGGCTACTGTGCTCCATACGAATCATCTTGTATTGTTCCTGGATGTTCTTGTATTCGTTCTTGAAGCGATCGCTGGTCGCGAATAGATTGCGGAAATCATCGGTTAGCTTGGAGTGCTCGGTACGCAGTATGGCGAGATCTTCATGGCAGGTTTTCATCGTGCTGGCTTGTGTGGTCAAGTCCTCGATGCGTTGCTCCTGTCCTTGGATTGTCTCGCGGGCATCGCGACTCTCCTGGCGTAAATCACGCACTGCCGCCTTCAATTGTTCCTTGTCCTTGTTGAGTGATTCGTATTCAGCGGAGAGCTGATCATGCAGACACTGCAACGTCACCTGATCCTGCAGTGCATGCTTGTGCTCCTGCTGCAACGCATCGATGTCCTTCAGCAGCGTATCCTTCTCAGCCGCCAGCTGTGAGTTTGCCAACTGCAGTGCCACATGCTGGGTATTCAGCGATGTAATTTGTGATCCCAACGCTGCCACATCCACGCTGAGTCGCGCATTTTCCGTTTGCAGCTGTGTGTTATTATCCTGTAGTCGCAGCAGTTCCGCCGATTCGCGTGCCGGACTCAGGCGTACTTTATGCTCGAATCGAAGTTCCTGCGCTGTGGGCACTGGAGCAGCCGCCGACAACTCGATGTTCTTCTCGACGGTGTAGATCTCCTGGCGATGACACAGCACACACATGTCCGACTTGACGCCAGGCTCCTGTTGCTGCTCCCGATTCACATTCAACATGATCTCGCGCACAGTTTTAAATGTCTCTGGATTGCGCACCAGTTTCTCCACCACATGCTCCACATTCAGCTCGGTGGACTCGCCGTCCACTTCGATCACATCGAGGCCGAGCTTCTCGAGATTGTGTCGCACCTTTTTTGTGACTAGCGTGCCATTAACCAGATCGTTGCGCAGCGTGCTTATCATTTCCTGATCAATATTGCGCTGTGAGCTAAGCTCTTGGTTCTGTTTCTCCAGCTCGACAAGCTTTTGCTGCATAAGCTCCGCCTCTTCCTGCGCCTTGGCCAGACGCACCAGCTCCTTGGCTTGCACGTCCATCCGATTGATGCTGTCATCCAGCTGCACAGACTTTTCCTCGCTGCTCTCCTTCAGTTTGGTCACCTCCTTCAGCAGGCTGGCATTCTCCCGCTCGTAGGTGCTCACCTTGGCCTCAATCTCGTATAGTTTCTGCTTCGTCTGCTCAAACAGTTGCGTCTTCTCCACGTACTGCTCCAGTTCCTTGATTTTACTGTCAGCAAGGCGCTCCAAATCATCAGCTCGCCGTTGGATGCTCTCGTTGAGGGTTTGAATGCGTTGCTTCTCCTTGTTTAGCGTCTCAACGTGCTGTTCGGCGTCCGAAAGCTTTTGACGATCTGCCTCACGCTCTAGACTCTGTCGGTCATAGCTTTTCTGGCGATTATCGACGGCATCCTGTAGCTTCTTGTTCTCTTCTAGCGCGTTCTTAAATACACTCTCCAATTCCACATTCTGTTGTGTCAATCTTTGTATGTTCTCCTGCATTTGCTCGATTTTCAATGACAATTTCTTCTTTTCCTTTTCCAGCTCCAACATTTTGCTGGTGGATTCATGGAAGCTGCTCTCCTTCAACTGTTCCAGGGCAGCAGTGAGTCGACGATTCTCCAGCTCCAGTTTAAGTGCACGTGTTTGTGCATTGTTTGTAAGCTGCTCGGATAAACTGTTGTCGCCCGAATTGCATTCGTCTTCGTTGTCTGAAAAGGATTTGTCAATCTCCTGCGTTGAATTCAGATTTTTAGCGACCAGCTGCAGTTGGGCATTCTCCTCCAGCAGTTCCTCTAATTTTGATCGATCCACATCACGCTCCAACGCCATATCATTCAATTTTTGCTTGTACTTAATGATCTCCGACTCCAAGGTGATGGCGTGCTCTGAACGCTTGCGGGAACGCTGCAGTTGTTCCTCCAGCATTTCTCTAAAAAGAATAAATATTATGTAAGTATGTCATAATAAGCTGTGAGTTACGTACTTGGATTCCAGCAGCACGCGATTATCCTCGCGCAATTCTTCGACGCGTGATTTGTAAAAGTCGGAATCGCCGAGCTTTTCGCGATATTTCTGCACCTCAATCTCGAGACGATCAGCGCGTTCAGCACGCTCCCGCAATATGTCCACCTCATCCCGATAAGCCGAGGCACGCTTGGCCTCCGTAAACCAATCCTGGCTCTATGATGGAACGAAACATTTTAGTTAGTCAACAGATTCCAGTCGGAAAGGTACAGGGACTAGGAGTAACTTACTTCCTGACGCAGCTTGTCGAAGCGCAGCTTTTTGTCATCCAATTCCTCGCGCAGCTCCAGCAGATTCTCCGATTTCTCCTCACTACAAATAATAAGAGATTTAAGTATTGCAATTGTAGTAATAGTAATGATTAGTAACTCTTACAGTTCCTGGCGTAATTTGCGATTCTTTGATCTCAAATCAGCGCATTCCACGGCCAAATGATTGCTCTCCGAGTTGGAAGATGATGATGGTGTTGATGTTGCTGTGCCGCTGGAAGGAGAACGTGGAACACTGACGCCTTGACTGCACTCAGCACCATCGCTGGCATTCAGCTCGGGCTCAACACAAACAGTCTCAATCCACTTCAAGTACATGTGATCACGTTCTTTGGTTAGACGCATGATGTGACCGTACATTTTCTCGGGAGTAAGACGCTCCAGTGAGTCCTCAGTTAGCACTAGGCTGTGGCTATCCGTGACCTGTTTGATAAGTGCCACAATTGCATGCTGCGTCTCCAGATCCAGCTCCTTGATGCGTGCGATGAACAGCTCCTTGTTGGGACATTGCACTGCTGCGCCCAGCAACAGTGTGAGCAGCGTTTTCATCTGTTCCAGTCCGTGCTTACTCTCCGGATAGTAGCCCATCATGTACGCATCCGGCAGCACCAGAATGGTTTGGCCCAGTTCCTCCTCGAACAGGGACTTTAAATTTCTCACAATGCACTCAAAGTTCTTGGCACGGGCAATGCTCAACGAGTTGCCGCTGAGATCGGACAACAGCTCGCTGGGATTGTTCTGTGGCTCCGGATCGATCTGCAGCCAAACACTGTGTATTATGATGCCATCCAGCAGCGAGGTATAGCCGGCCAACAGCTCGGCACGTGGCAGGCATGATTCCAACTGAAAGCGAAAGATGATTGCGAGAATATGATGCGTTGGCAGCTGATTGACTTCGATCTCAGACCACAACTACAACTACAACTACAACTACGACTACGAGTCTCAAGTGATAATTGGCAACTTAATTAACAACGCAACGTTTCCTTGTTTGGTGCACTGAACTTGTGGCAAGCACAAGCGCAACATTTAAGGGTTTACTCGACCAAGAGATTACCTGTATGCTTGTCACAAATTTAAGTTTATGCATTTATGGCCATTTTTATAAATTTACATTTGTTCTATGAGCGTCTTTTGCTATTAAAAACTGAACAAATTTATGAAATAATTAAGATTTCTTTCCTTATGGAATTTTATAATTTTCTTGTAGTTAGAAGACTTTCCACTCCTACAGGGTATTATTTTAGTATAACCCATCTAACGCCTTCTATGTATGTATGTATGTATGTGTCAAGGGTATAAAAAGCCGGTCGAGCAATTCTTTCAGTTCACGTTCTCGCGACTGGCAAACAAAAGGCTGCCGACGCGACGCGTCAGTTCGCCACTAATGACAGCATAAAAAAAAGAGTTTTTGTTGTTGTTGTTGTACCGTAAACGGTAGCAGTAGCCAAAGTCACAGTTACAATGACCTTGGGGGCTACGGAAATCTATGGAAGTCGCTATGTCTGTATGTACATACATAAGTATGTATATTTTGTATGCATTGTTTAATATGTGCGGGCGCATGTATGTATGTAAATATTGAATACTTGAATATTTATTTATGCCAATCACGTTGTTATTTAGTTGCCCTCTTATGAGCATGTCGAGCATATTTTATTTACTCACCCAAGAAACGAGCGCTCCATTTATGAATTCGTCAATTTCCATTGGTGTTGCGGTTGCCGTGCCAGCCATTGTTGTTCTTGTTGACGTTGTTGTTGTTGTTGATATTGCTCTTGTTTCGCCTGTGTGCGTGTGTGTGTGTGCTCTGGTGTATGGAGCGATGCCGCTGCTGCACCTGCCGCTTACTTAAACACAGCCGCTCTGGCGTTGGCGACAGCAACGGCGGCTACGTATTTGTTTCTAATTCAATTGCCGTCGCGACAGCTTCACAGCCTCCAAATCATTACACTTGTCAGCATACACACACACGCACACACACACACACACGCCCGAGCACATAAACAGATACAGGCCAATAAACAAATGTCTGCATTCAAGAAAAAATGGTTAAATTACTATTTGTGCGAAACTTGTGTGACACTGAACCGTTCTTTTAGTTATTTAACACAAGCAAAATGAATATTATCTCCAGGTTTATTTATTTTTTTAGCGAAAACACCTGGTTGCGCTTGCTGTAAATTGAGATTGTCGTTTAACTGGTTCGCTCGTTCGTTCTTTTGATTTCTAAAATTAGTCGTTCACAACTTCCGAACTTATTCTTTTGAATTAGCTACAACCCTACTAACGATATATAATCAATATATCGATATACCGTTTTGAATTAATAGTGGGATTCCGGTAAACGTTTTTGATTTGCTTTTGATTTGATTTTGATTTTTCAGTCAGCTGTTCACAGCTGCTCCATACAAAATTTTCAGTGTGCCCAGAGCAAATCAGGGAAATGTGGTCTTACTAATTGATTTCGAAAAATCAGCTCTGAGACTGATTATTTTTTCATTTTGATTTGGTTTCGAACAGCTGTGTGACAGTTGGTGTTTGTTTGCATTGTAAATCTACGAATATTCAATAAAAACATATTCGATGACTTTCTTTCGGCATTTTGTGCAATTATGCCCATTTTTGTATACTTTTTAGTTGTCAATTAGCTGTTCGCCCAGGCTGTCAGCTGTTCACGAAATCAAAAAATAATCAGTGTGTAAAAAGGGTCGTTCCGTCAACTGATTTATATTTGGTTAAAAATAATCAAAAGCGAATCAAAAATGTTTACCGGAATCCCACTAATATTTGATTGAATCTAAAGCTGCTGAACTTTAGGTAATGCTTTCCTATGCTGGGCATCCAGTTTAAAAACAAGCGTGAATGAAAATAATCAACAGTTTAAAAACAAGCGTGAATAAAAATAAACAAGAAGCTCAAGAACTATAAAAAGTTTAATACAGTTAATCGATTTAAAACCTATCTGACTCGATACACACGCAGCTGCTCCAATATTTTCCTCTACTGGCAACACTGCACGTTAGTTGCCGTTGACATTTTAAGGCGCCCAAAGCTTATTTGTGGTCCACCCAATGCCTGGCTATACTGACGAACGGATTATTTAACGCTCCGTAAAAATGGCTGCGATTGCAAATCAAAACTGCAGACTACGAAAAATACACTTGTAAATTGGAAAATTATTTGGAAAACGCACTCGAAAGTATTGAAAACGAATTGAATCGACGCGTACGAGAAAATTGAGTGCGTGAAGTCAAAAGGCGGCTGCCTATATATAGAAACTTCTATATATGCACAGATAATTGCAAATAGGTTAAATATTTAGTATTCGGAAATGGGCAATCAACCGGGTAAACTGCAGACAGCACAGAGTGGACGGCCCAAAAAGAATGTGCATTGGAAATCTGCAGGCAAGTGTTTCTTAATCCTTAAAATAATAAAAAACTACAATTTCGAATATTTGTATTCCCAAGATTCACACACAGAAAATATCTCTAATTGGCTGTGAGAGCGCTCATAGTCCACATTGTTGGTGGGAGCGCTAGAAATTTGGCTATTTTTAGACACTCGCATACTCAAGTGGTTGCCGTGTCCGTCTGGTCTTTTTTATACCCTTACAGACAGGGTGTTTAAGTCTTGTCACGAAATTGATAATGCATAAAAAGAGATCCCATAAATTATATATATAAAATGAATTCATCGATCAGATCACTATTTCATATAGAAACGATCAGTCGAAAATCAAACTTTAGTATGAAAAACTTTGATTGTGAAATACTTAAAACAAATTTATGATGCAGTTCTCTATTAGGGTATCAAATCTTCGGCGTACCGAGCATAAACTTTCATTCTTGTTTGTTTTTGTGAATCTTTGGCCTAAAAAATCTGAAGACGGGCAAAGTAATGTTTTCGAAATGTGGTTGGCGCAAGCGCAGAAGATTTTATTGAGTGCATTGTTAACCTGTGATTTATTCGCATTCCTATTTGTTTTTAGAACGGCCCTCTCCGCCGGGTCGTCCGATATTGACGCCTCTGGCGCTCTCTGAGCAGCAACCCGATGTTGTTAACCTGCGTTGGGATCGCCCGCTGCTGGACGGTGGCTCGCCCATTACTGGCTATACGGTTGAGCAGCGACGCGTCGGCTCGCCCCATTGGGTGCGTGCCACGCCCACGCCCATCTCCCGCTGTGAGATTCAAATTAGCGGCCTGGAGCCGGGCTGGCGCTATGAGTTTCGTTGCTTTGCCGAGAACATTGTCGGACGCTCGGATGCCAGTGAATTGTCCGATGCCCTGACGGTCACCCTGCAAAGGAACGCCATTAGTGTGCCACGTTTCATTGAGGAGCTGACGGACATGGATGCCGTCGAGGATGAGCGCATTGAGTTCCGTGTGCGGATTCTGGGTGAACCGCCACCAGAGATAAGCTGGTTCAAGGATGGCTACGAGATCTTCAGCAGCCGTCGGACGAAGATCGTCAACGAGAACGATGCTAGCGTGCTCATCATACACCAGGTGGCGCTAACCGACGAGGGCGAGATCAAATGCTCGGCCACCAATCGAGCTGGACATGTGGTGACCAAGAGTCGTCTTCTGGTCCAGGCACCGCCCAAGATTCGCCTGCCACGCACCTACGAGGATGGCCTCATCGTGGAGGCGGAGGAGGTCGTGCGTCTGAAGGTGGGCGTGGCCGGTCAGCCAGCGCCCTCCATAACCTGGCTGCATGAGGGCGAAGTCATTGTGCCGGGTGATCGCTTCGAAGTGTCCAACACGGAGAAGAACTCCCTGCTGAAGATCGACAACGTGCAGCGTGCGGATCGCGGCGAGTACATGGTGCGTGCCTGGAACAAGCTCGGCGAGGACATCACCTCGTTTCTGGTCACTGTCACGGCACGACCCAATGCGCCAGGTGCTCCCCGCCTCAACATGTCCTTTGGCAAGTCGGCAACGCTGTCCTGGACGGCGCCACTGGATGACGGTGGCTGCAAGATCGGCAACTACATCGTGGAATACTTTCGCATCGGCTGGAACGTTTGGTTAAAGGCGGCCACAACGCGTGCTCTGAGCACCACACTCCACGACCTCATCGAAGGGTCCGAGTACAAGTTTCGCGTCAAGGCCGAGAATCCCTACGGCCTGAGTGAACCCTCGCAGGAGTCGGAGCTGCTCTTTATACCGGATCCCAAGCGTGGCATAACCAAGCCGAAATCGGCCACTAAAATCGCCGGAGATGAAAAGGAGAAGGACAAGGACAAGGACAAGTCAAAGCCTGTGCCGCCGCGTCGGAAGACGCTCTCCCCACCGCGTCCACATGCGGATGCGGCGACCAGCATGTCGGCATCGCCCAAGCAGTCTCCTCGAGGATCACGCAAGCCGACGCCCCAGTTGATTGACAGCGAGCAACTGCGCCACGAGATGTCCTACGGCACCTCCGACCAGGCACTCAAGATGAATGTGCGCAAGAGTCCTTCACTGAGCAGTGCGGACTCAGCAGCTGCGCAGGGCAGCAGACCTGGTTCCAATCCCAAGCTGAACCTTACATTCATCACGACAACAGCCTTGGTGGACAAGCCAGAGATGCACCAGGAACAGCCCAAGCCGGTGAAGTCCCCGCCAGCTACGTCACCTCTTAAACTGTTCAATCCGAAGCCCGTTGTCAGTCCAAAGGATAAATCTCCCGGACGTCCGGCTTCAACGAAGCCACAGCCATTGCCACAGCCACCTCTGGCCAAGCCGGAGCGTTCTCCTACCCTGGAAGTGGGACAGCGTCAGCCCGCCCCTCTTCGGAAGAGTCCTACCCCGCCGGAGCCCATCAAATCAACGCCCGCCTTGCAACGGAGTGCCGAACCGGTTCAACTGGGTGTCAATCAGAATGTGCGACGTTACTCTGGACATGCCTTGAGTCCGGCGAAGAATGTGCCCGCTCTGGCCATTGCCATTGCCACAGCCACCAATCTGAGCGAGAAGTTGCCCAAGATTGAGATCAGTGCGCCGCCTCCGCCATCATCCGCTGCAGAGGTTGCCATGGTTCCCGAGACACCTACCTCGGCTCCAACGCCTCCGGTGACAAAGATGCGTCCACAGAAGCCAGCGGATAAACACGACGAGGTGCACACGAGCAATGAGTTCATGCTCGTGGTCTTCGACAAGAACAGCAAGGTCCAGGACAAAGACAGTAAGTAGTCGTCCCCTTGACAGGATTGCTATTAACACTTTCCCCCCTTTGCCGCGTCAAGAGCAAGATTCCTTTGAGCTGGAGCTAGAGGACGCCATACAGCCGCCACCGATTTCTATATCGGCACCGGATTTGGCCTTTCTGGAGTTCACCAACTTGCACACGACCTTCCCGCTGCGTCGCTCGGTCAGCTCGACGGAGCTGCTCTACGAGCGCGCCATGGCCCGTTTCTACGAGGCCGTGGAGCTGGAGCAAGCATCAAAGGCCAAGGCGAAGCCAGCACCAAATGAGAAGATGGCACCAGCCGTCAGTGCGGCACCAGCGCCGACGACCTTCCGCAAGCGTCTGGGCTCCATGACGGAGGCGGAGCGCGCTTCCTTCGAGCGCCGGAGCGAGCTGAGGCGACAGTCGGCTGACATGGTGACCATGGCACGCAAATGGGACTCGAGGGAGGACATCAGCTTTGGCAACACGAAGAATCTTGCACGCGCTACGACGGGATTCCTGCTTAGTCAGCGGGAGGGGGACAGTCGGGAGGAGGATGAGGATGAGGAGCGCACGGAAAGCACAGCCGAGGATAGCGAGGACATGGGCGACATGGACGAGGAACAGCAACAGGGATACGATCTAGGCTCGGATTATACTGAAAGCACTGCATCCTCCGATCAGGACTCCATTGAGAAGTTCAAGATGGAGCTATTGGCGCGCACTCGTTCGCCCAGTCCACGGGATCTGGAGACTTATCATCCACGGAATATGGGCGCCGGCACCTTCACTCCTTACCGTGCTCCCACGCCGGAGCAGGCGGCGGTGGTGCTCACCCGTCCAATGCCGCTGCCCAGTCCGGACTTTGTGCCCAAGCCCATCCTGAAACGTTCGTCCAACGAGAACATGGAGCTGTCTGCCAGTCAACCCGGCAGTCCAGGTCCGAGCAACAACCAGGATGGCAATGGCACATCCTCCAGCGTCGCCCACAGCGCCCCCAGCTTTGCGCCTGCCCAAAATGCTAGCAATCTGAAACTGGACCTGGCCAAGGGCATCAAGTCCTTCTTCAATCGGGATAAACGTACCGCAACCGAGAAGAATACCGAGGCCAATGAGGAGATATCCAATCCGCTGGAGAAGACCAATGCAGCGGCCATTGCAGCGGATCTAGAGACGAAGCGGAGGGTTAAGGAAGAGGAGGAACTGCGTCGCCAGGAGGAGGAGCGACTGATGCAGGAGGAGGCACATGCAGCTGTGGATCACTACAGTGATCTTGTGCGCCAGGTGAGCAGCACCCACAAATACCACACGCCCCTCTACCTCGACCGGGATGAACTGAAACGTGCCGCCGCCCGAGCTGGCGCCGACCTCAATGAGGATGACGACGAAGGCGCCGCCGAGGAGCATCAACAGCGACGTGCTCGCAGTCCCGACCAGGATGACCACCTGCTGGCTCCACCGACTGTCAGCCGCGAGCGTCGCCTGTCTATTTCTGAGCGGGAGCAGCTGGTACACGTGCGGGATGTGGCCAGCAGTCATGCCATGCACAAGACACCGGAAACGCCAGCCAGCGACCTGGCACAGCAGGAGGAGCCAGAGTATCCCACGGTGCTGGTGGTGCCGCCTCCGAAGATAAAGAGCAAAGATCCGGATGCGGCCAGTGAGAGCGTCATGAGCGAGATGGTCGAAGCCCGTCCAGATGCCCGGGGTCGCACGCGTCTGGTGAAGGTGAAGCGGGTCATCAAGCGTCGTGTGCCCTCCAGCACGAGATCCCGCGACGCCTCGCTTAGCCGACCACCGCCAAGTGTCTCCAGCAGTCTCGTGCCCGTGGAACGACCCTCACAAGCTTCAGCTTTACTTCTGTCTGCCGCCGATCGCGAACTCCTGGAGAAGGCAGCCGCATTGGCATTGCTGCAATCACGCTCCGAGGAACAGGCGCATGAGAAGGTGCGCTCAGCACTGAGCTACTCCACGGATCTGGTGCTCTTCCTGGTCGCCTGCTATGTGTATCTGTTCAAGGACGCACGCCTCGTCCTGCCCATACTGGCCCTGATGATCTACCGTCAGCTGGGCGAGGCTCTCCAGGGCTACATGCCCAGCTGGCTGCGTCGCAAGGGCGGCGATGGAGGCGCCTAGTGGCGATCCTTTAGTTCGCAATGCGTTTATCAGTTAAGTTAGTTCGTATCAAATTTATCGACTTGTATACAACTCTCGTATGTATTTTAATCTTAAGTTCTAAGTTCTTAAGTTTCGGACTTTAACGAACTTTTCTATGAATAACCCTAATGTATACGCCCTTGTAAGAGGAATAGTTAACCGATTCTACAGATAGACAGATATTTAATCAAAGTAAATTTTTAATTTAACCTTTGTCCGATAAAAAAACGAATAATGGCTATATTATAATTTAGAGCAGCGTTGGGCACTAAACCTGAATTCGGAAGCAGTACAACAACAACCCTATTAGAGTCTACTAAGTTGGGAGCAGTCGCTGCTCCCGGAGCCACTGCGTGCCCACCGCTGATTTAAAATAAGATCTTAGAACCTGATTCTTTAAATTAACAGATATAATATGTTATCAAACTACATTTAGCATTCTTCCGCAATAAAAGGGGTTCGTAAAAAGATTTTCCGATTCCATATAGTAGGTATCCATCTATATGTTCCAAGATCTATGGAAATATTGCAAGAGTACAATTATCTGTTTCCTAAAATTCCAATTAATTCCTCCTCTTCAGAAAAATTTCAATATTAAATTGCTCACATCATGTTTGCCACTTTGTGCCATAATATTTCTGTCCTTTAAGAATCGGTTATCTATATAAAACTACAACTTATTTAAGCTCGCCTTCGTTGTGTGTTTGTGGTGCCCCTCCAAGTGTCTGGAATCTAATGTTATATATGTATATCGTATTGTGTTCGTTTGAGGTTCATTTGTCGGTCTTCTGGATTGTTGCTCATTTACTTTGAGAATAAAGCACACAAAAAACAATTACTCATACGTCAGATAGTTCCGGTGAAAGATTAAGATCCAACTATAAACAGATCGAATGGAATAGCTTCTCTTATCTACAATTGGGGAATGTTTACGACTCCGACGTCAGCTGAAGAGTCAACAGAGCTGCTGCGACAAATTCGCAGAGTATTAAGTGCTTATCTGATAGTCAAATATTCGGGGAAATGATCCGGAGATCAGTATAAAAAGCGGCGCAGATCTTTGACAAGATCACGCAGTTTCACATCTACGACATGAGGGCAACATACGCTTGGATCTTTGTGCTCTACCTCGGCATTGGACTGGCTGGAGGTGCCAAGGCGCCCAAAGGAGCACCCCAAGCAGGTGTTGGTCCAGTTGCTCCTCCTGCAGATCTAGGCCGGGATCTCATGGATATCTATGGGCTCATACAGTTCAAGCCAATGAATCAACTCTTTGTGCGCTACCTGATGAACGATGCACAGTTCCAGGCATTTGTGCGCATCCTGAACAGCAATGCTGGATTCACGGCCCGTTGGCGTCTTCTCTCCCAGCCGGAGTTGGTCATGTTCCGTCAGTGGGTTAACCAACAACTGCTGCTTTCTCACGGCAAATTTGAGCTGGAGGAGCTGGAGATGTGTGTGACGCTGATCAATCGCTATCCCTACTGGTCGGGCACTGTCTCCGGCTGGCAGGGATTCCTCAACGAACTGGAGATGTACTTTCCACAGTACGCCATACAGGCACAGATTCAGGCCAAGTCTCTCCTGCCGGGCATCTTTGCCGAATTCTGGACTAGATTGCAGGCCCTGCAGGTTGTCTACGAGCGTTGGCTGGCCATGCCCACCACCCAGACGATTGTCACCCAACTGCAGACCGAGGGCATCGATACCGTCTACCTGGACACGTTGATACGCAATCTCTTTGGCTGGAATGCTGTAAATGGCACAGCTACAACTACATCGATTCCTGCTCTCAATCCCACAGTGTCGCCTAGTGCTGTAATGCCACCTGGAAGCCCACTGATCCTTTAATCTTCTGTCAATATATCTAATATATATTTGCATAAATTTCGAACTAGCAGAAACAACAGTTTTCATACATCATTTGGCTACAGGTTGTCAACTCAGAACTTGAGTTTGCCCAGCGTATCCGTGACCTTTGTGGGATTGGCCGCTGGTTTCCTGCTGTTCTTAATGGGCGACACTGTCGGCTTTGGTTTCTTGACAACCAAATCCTTGTGCAAGATCTTCAGGCTAGCATCTACCTTCTCCTGCTTGGCCTTGACGGCCTCCTTGATCTGGAAATGGCAGTGGGAGTTGTAGTCGGAATGGGCACATGGGGAATCTGTTGCTTCAGTTGGCTCACCTGCTTCAGCTTGCCCTGCACCTCCTTGGGCTTCTTTTTGCCCTTGTTGTTGGCAACCTTAAAAACGTTCTTTGACTTTTTCGACTTGTTTAGAGCCGGCTTGGCAGACGCTTTGCCTGCAGCGGCTCCAGCTCCCGATCCAGCTGCCTTGCCTGCTCCCGCTCCCGCGCCCTTCTTGGCATTGGCCTTGTTGCGACCCATGGTGTGGCTGCAAATACAAAAGAAGACACGCGATTTTCTTACATTTTCTTTTGGGAAACTTTATTATCAACTTTGTTAAACACATTTCACTTTTGTAGTTGCTTCAGTTCCATCGTCATCTTCCTCAGCTGGACGCTTGCGCAGCGTCTGCTTTGCAGTTGTCAAGAGCTCTCGGGTTAGTCGGAAGGATACTCTGTACATGTCCTTGTTGGGCGCCACATTGCGTACAAAACTGACGCCCTGCAGCTCTGTGTCTAATGCAGCACCCAGATTGCTCTTCACCAGCTGACGGACCAGCGTCTTGGTGTCCTCCCCCTTGGCAAAGGAGTAAACATGCACCTGGGGATAGTTCAGCGGCTCCGACAGCTCAGCCAGCTCCTCCGCTGTATATAAGGCGCGAAATGCATCTAGAAATTCCACAGCCATTGCTGGAAGATTCATGGTCACATGCATGGCATGGGGCGTGGCTGCTGGAGAGCTCCACCTGTGTAGCAAATCCTCACGCAACTCCTTCAGTATGAACTCTCGTCCATCTTGGTTGAACATTTTGATGTGGGACAGACACTTGTTCCGCTTGGCATTGTGCTGCAGCCAGTGAAAGCTGACGGGATTCAAGTCATTAGCCAGGACTTGGCAACGCTTCTTGGCCGCCGGCACACTGAATGGCCCAACGCCAGCGAAGACATCGTACAGGACATCTCCCGGCTGCAGCATCTTAACGATGCGCTCGTGCTCCGTGGACAGACGTGGATTCCAATACACTTTGGAGAAGTCAAACTCAAAGGGAACACCATTCTCCTTGGTCTCCACCTGATACTCCGGCTCGCCGCATATCAGCTCCAGCTGAAAGTTGCGATAGGTGTTGTCAATGGTGGACGCCTTGTTGACCACGGTGCGACAATTGGGCAACTTATCGCGGAGCACCTCACCAATCAGTTGTTTATAGGGCAGCAGATGGTCACGCAGATTCAGGTGGACAATGTGGCCGATGCGCGAAAAGGAGGAGAGTCCCTCCTCATCCGCGGGCAGCACACTCTTCAGTATCTCATTGGCGCTCCAATTCTCATAGTTCAATTCGAGTTCAGCATGGCAGAAATTATGCTCAGTAACCTGTTGCTTCTCGAGCTCTTCGGTGGGCAGTGATTGCCAGTTCTTCACAGGCAACGGATGCAGCAGAATCTCGCGTCCACTCTCCACAGATCGCACTGGTTGCAGGTGCTCCATCTTTAGCATGAGCTTCTTTACCAGCGGAATTACACGCTGCACCTGAGACTCGGGCACTGTGAGCCTGGGAATCTGTACGCGCTTTTGGAAGTCTGCGCGCTTGAGCACATCCATGCCACGCACAGACGCAGGTGGCAGTAACTCCGGGCAGTCCATGATGCGGTAGTAATGTCGCAAACGTTTCGTTATATTTGAGATTATTGAAAGGCGAGGCCGTAACAACTCGGAGCACATCAAAAAACGTGCATGGAAGCAATTTGCGCTCGTTGAGGGGAAACTCAAGCGTCTTGCAGAGTGCTTACAGCCAAAAGTAGGAGAGTAAATGCCCAGTTACCACAAACGAACTTCGACTAACTTTTAAACTGCACAAATATCAAGAAAAACTATTTACCTTTTAATTAAGTAAAAATTGCAACGGCAGCCAAAATCAAACGAACAACTTAGTTCCACGGCGAACCAGTTCCACGCGAGCATGGCATTCGCAAGCGGTCTGGCAACGCCGCAGCTAAACAGCTGTTTGTGGTAAAATGAGCGGCGCGCCAGCGAATGTGATTGAAATTAAAACAAATAACTTGTGTTTAAGGTGCGTAATGAATTAAACTGATGCGTATTTTTATAACAGCAATAATTACAGTGGTGCAGAACTCATAGCGCATCGACATGCAGAAGTTGAGTCTCCACGAAACGGGCTAAAGCGTACCAAAGTTCAAGGGACTGCAGCCGAAGAGGAGGAACTCAAAAATGCATATGGTAAATATTTTCACATTACTTATTTATTATATTATAAATAATACGATTTTCTATTGCAGCAAGTTTGCGCTCTCAGCTGGCTACGCGGCGTATAGAGCGACACACAGGACGAGCTGTTGCTGTGTGGCAAGAGGATCAACAGGCTGCCGAAGTCAGGCGTAAAGATGGCAAATTTGAAAGCTTTGGCCACAACAAGCAAGGCAAACTCTATTTGGAGTATTATGAGGCATTGTTCTTGCTAGAATTGGTATAAAGTTTAAGCCATATTTGTGATCTTATGAGATACTAACAGCTGTTATTTTAGAATCGACTGCAACTGGAATATTGCGATATGATTGTTTCTGTGGAGCAGGCCTATGTTTTGTTGCTTGGCGAGGCAGCTAGCGAGAAGTACAACAACTACTTAGTATACTCAGCATTGTCACGAGCCGGTTACATTGTGGTTAAGCATCAAGCAGCCTGTGAAGCTCCGCAAACCAGCTCATTGAAAGCCGTTGCCGCGGTCACAAATGAGGATTGCATTTGGGCCATCCTGAAGGAGACTGTGAGCAATAACCCAGTGCCCGAACACATTAAAGCATCCATATATTATGCTACTGCGCAGACGCGCTTGGCAGACCTGAAGCAGCAGATTATGAGCCCGACAACAACGAGCTTAGATGAGAACATCATGGAAATTGAAGCACAAAACAATTTTAAATTTGACACCCGCAAACGCAGAGCGCAGTCAGAGACAGAGGATCAGACAGCCAGCAAAAGGAGTCGCATACGGCAAAGCAAAAGTCTTGTCGATCATCTAAAAGCAGACGCAAACTATTTGAGATTTCAGGAGACGTTTGAGAAATTCGATATAGTGCAGCTACAAGAGGATTACCATGAAGGGGAAATGGATGCAACATTGCGAAGCTTCAGGATCAGCTTTGATTTGCATCTGCACAATGAAGGCTTCAAGCGTAGTGCGCCTAAATCGCCCACTTTGAGCGTCGTTATATTACCAAGCGATGAACCATTTCCTACCCGCAATGAGATAATCAAGTGCCAGCGCCAACAGTTCTCCCATCGTGTGCCGTTGCTTGTCATCTCCGTTAGCGAATCTAAACAAATTCAGGCGTTTCTATATTATACGAGCTGATAATCTCGGCGATAGCTCAATTAATTTTATATGTGATTATTGCTAATTTATATTTGTGTCAATAAAATGCGCCATAATTAAACGATTGACGTAAAAAGCGTTGCAATAAGTTAAGCTTGTTGGCATTAAAATATCTAAACTTTTGTCATACTTCAATCAAACTTTTCGGCATAACTTTTAAATATTTAATTTTATACAAATTTCAGATTAACAATGGTAAACTTGCGGTTATAGTAATAATATAGTAATAATGAGTTTCCTTGTAATTACAGAATGTGCCAATTGTATGGATTATGGGTGGACAAGGCAGCGGCAAGAGCACCTTATCACATAGCATTTCGGCCAAATACGGCTATATGCTGTTGGATCCCGATGCGGTGGTGGACAGGGAGGTGAGTTCTTGGCCAAAGGAGCGAAAGATTTTCTTAACCATTTAACTACAAACTTTTCCAGATTGATGCTAATAGTGAAAAGGGCAAAGAATTTGCTGAGAAACGCAATGAAGGCCAAGAGGTGCCTCTGACTGACGTAATAAACTTGCTGGAGCGGGAGCTTATGACTAATCGAGGCGGTCTTAAAGGCTTTGTCATTGATGGGTAAGCGCTTAAGATTAAAAGTTAACAAGCAGACTTGGCCAGCATCAGTTTTATGCTCAGCTACCCACAAAATCAAGCCGATGCGGCACTTTTGGAAGAAACAATTGGTGCGCCCGATCTGGTCATCGCTCTGCAGGTGGAACAGGATACGGCTAATACGCGACGATCGGCGCGACGTTCCACAGTCACTGCAACAGTTAGCTTCTACACTAGGAATGCGGCACCAGTGCTAGCAAAATACTCGAATAAACTAATGCAAATCGATGGAGAACGCGATGCCGAAGAGATCTTTAATGATGTGGTGCCCAGTATGGACACCATAACAAAGAATCACGGCAATCAAATCACAATTGAACATTAAAACTCATACAAACATTAACTTGGCGCAAATAATCAAAACAAAAAATAAATAGTTTATAAATATCTAAATATAATTTAACGTTTTTTTCTTTTTCGAATTTCGTACGCACACAATTTCCGGAGGCAAGCACACAAAAAAGCTCACGCAAAGCTGCATGGCAAAAACTTTTCGAAACCGTTAGACTCTTGCCAAAAGCTTGACGTTCAGTCGCCATCGACACACGCTGCAATTAGGGTGGAAAATCGCCTCAACGGAAAAGATTCGTCTGCATAAAAATCAAAAGAAAAATAAGTGGGAAAATTAACAAGTAGCTCAAGTAGCGAAACTTCAACAACAACAAAGCGATTCGCGATTTGTTCAACAAAAGGCCCGCAACAACAACATCGTATATACCTCATATACATCATCATGGTGAGTGAGTGCGCGCGCGTGTGTGTGTGTGTGTGACTGTAAGTGTGTGTGTGTGTGTGTGTGAGTGCGCGACTACTAGTTTATTTTTGTTTGGGCTATAATATATAAGATATTGCTTTCACTTTGAATGCATATTTGAGATTAAAGAGTCATAAATACAGTTACTTAACTCACGTGACCTTCAGACTCCCAGCCACTCTCTTTTTTTAGCCCTTGACCTTGTGCACTTTCTACTGGGTTACAAGTGCTTACAACTGAGAACATATGACTATGTGTCTACAGTTAGTCAAGTAATTGATTTGACAACTTACAAAATTATCATATTTTATGTTTTCTAGGTGTCTTTTGATTTTTGCTCAAGTTAAAATAATAATATTGAGTTTTCATTAAAACAAAACACTATCAAAACAATTACTTGACTAACTGTTAGCCCCTTCTTTCGGGCTTGTCTCTTCATCAGCTGTTTGGCTATAAATTTAGGAGACAAACAAAAAACAAAGGAACCTGTAACTGGTCGCTGTGAAATTCCCACAAAATCTGGAAGGGGGCAAACGTCTCTCTCTTCCCGCACAGCGCCAAAAATTAGCAACTCAAATGGCCAATAAGCCAATAACAACAACAATGAAAAAGCCGAAATTTCACATTCCAAGCCGAGACAAAATTTTGACGTCAAAGTCCAGCGATTTGCATAAATTGAACGACAGGTTCCCAAACACAGGAATTTCTGGCGGGGCTTGATTCATTAGCAATGTGTTTATTGGCGCTACCCGAACTAACTAGTCAGTCATCATTACGAATGCGAATGCGAATGCGAATACGACTTCGAATTCGAGTATTTGTTTGTGTTTGTGGTGACTCCAAGTCGAAATTATTTCGGTTATTTTCTGGGTTAGTTAATTTTGTTTAAACTTTAAACGCCAGACGACGACACAAAGTCGCGACGCATGGAAATTTTAACTAAAAATAATTAAAATCAATAAAAAAAAAACACATTTAGTTTAGTTCCATTTGGTTATTAAGTGTAAAAGTGTGTGTGAGTAAAATTAATAATTAAAATAGTTGGGAACTATGGCAAATGTTCCCCATTGACTCGCATCCTTGCAAATGACATTCATAGGTCACTAAACCCATTCAAAGAAAAAAGAATCCAATCTTCGGCTATTACGTAAAAGATATGTTATTGAAAAACACAAATTTTCACAGCAAATTAAATGGCAAAAAAAGATTGTGCGAGATGAATAACAACAACAATTTATGCTGAGATTTATGCGAGAAAGAATGAAAAGAAAAAAACAACAACCTGCACATTATCAAAATCAAAACTGAAACGAAATTCATTCAAATCAAATCTCGGCGGTTGTTAGGTTCGTTAGGTGCGACAATAGCACCTACTACACCCACACTATAATAAACACCAATTCCATTTGTTTATAAAATTTGGTGAAAATTGCGCGATAAATTGCAAATCACAGCAAGTGCCCAGTTGTTGTTGTTGTTGCTGTGTGGGGCGTTAATTGAGATGCTCTCTCTGAACATTGGATCAATAAATAGGTGCCCTTCTCACACACACTCGCACACACACTCGCACAACAAATAATCGACTGCAGTCAAGATCAATGTCAGTTTACAACTTACAACTTATGAACACACGCACACACAATTACAACAGATTTATGTCTATATATATACTATATAGAATATATATGTCGATTGTTTTTGAAGGCTGCACTAATTGTGTATTTTAAAGTTGTCGGCAAACAAATTGTTTTTTGCTTTTGGAACAGTGCCAAAAAAGAAATAATAATAAATACATAAAATAACTAGTGAAAACATTTGATTTAATTATGTAGTAAATTTATATGGCATTATGAGTTGTTGATTATGCCATAGAAGTCAAATAAGATTTACTTTTTTAGAGCTTAAAGATTGTTTTTGTACCCGCTTACATATTTTATTTCGGATGTTAGTTCTTGTAGCAACTTTGCAGTTACAGGAACTAGATTATAAAAATAAGATTGAAGGAAATCGTTAGGTGTTTCCAAAACTGAAATAAGCCCCCAAATCTCTGAATTTTAGAGAATTAGAAAATGTTTTCTTTGCCTAAAACCTTTGTCATGTTTATGTTTTGCCTGTATGCCTATATGCCTATTCCAAATTCCATTTGTGTAGTTATTTATGTGTCACCAAATGGCCATGAAGAAGGAGGCCCAAGAGAAACAGAAAGCGGAGCAGCTGCGTAAGGCACAAGCCGCTGTAAGTAATCCCTGGCGATGTCCATGGGGGGAATACCACGATAATATTGATGTACTCGTATATGGCATGCATTGTGGCGGCTGCACAAAACAAAAAAAAAAAAAAAATCAAAATTATATTGAAACTTAAAATCTTATATTCCTGCTGCTAACTCAACTAAGCTTGTGTCCAACCACTCAATAACTAACTTGGCTAATTGTATTTTTGCCTGTTTAAATGTTGCTTTAACTTGCTAATCTCTGCCTGTAATTGCTGCTATTTTACAGTCTGATATTCCCATCATCTGGATTCTGGGCGGACCCGGCTGTGGCAAGGGCACCCAATGCGCCAAAATTGTCGAGAAATATGGTTTCACACATCTGAGCAGCGGCGATTTGCTGCGCGACGAGGTAAGTCCTCAAAGAGAGTGGGAAGTTGTACTTAAATTAAGTTTGAATAAATATCAGTAAAATACCGAATTCTGAAAATTAGATGAACATTTTTAATTAATATTTTAAATTTTATAAATAATAAGAAATTCAAATTTGTATTTTGAACAAGATTTAAATGCACAACTTCAGTAATTTTTATCGTAGTAAGAAATTAAGTTTAAACTTAATATTATAGTACTGTTCCGATAATATTTTAATGGTTTTAAATTTAAATTTATAATCCATTATTATTATTGTAATAGCAAGATTTAATTAACATTAAAAACGAAAAAGAACAACTGCATAAACTAATGGTGCTAAACTCATCAATCTATATTTTTCTAGGTCGGCTCTGGCTCGGACAAGGGTCGTGAACTGCAGGCGATCATGACCAGCGGTGCCTTGGTGCCCAACCAGGAGGTGCTCTCCCTGCTGAATAACGCCGTCACACGTGCCAAGGGCAACTCGAAGGGTTTCCTCATCGATGGGTATCCGCGCGAGAAGAACCAGGGTATTGCCTTTGAGGAGCAAATTGCACCCGCCGATTTGGCTTTGTATTTTGAGTGCTCCGAGGAGACGATGCTGAAGCGAATCCTCGCACGTGCCGCGGCTGCCGCTGTGAAGCGAGCTGATGACAATGAGGCAACAATCCGATCCCGATTGCAGACCTTCAAGCAGAATACCAGCGCCATTTTGGAACTGTATGCCGAGAAGACCCTAACGGTAAGTTGTGGATTCTATTCAAATGAAAACTTGAATAACTCTTGTGATTCCTTTGCAGATCAATGCGGAACGTGATGTGGATGATATCTTCCTCGAGGTTGTGGATGCCATCGACTGCGTACTCCAGAAGAAGCAGAGAGCTGTCAAAGCTTGCTAGTGGACCGTGTGTGGAACCTATGTTAATGAAACCCAAGCCAAACAACAAATTCAAAAATTCATTTTGAACGCACTTTTTAGAATCTAAACGCACAAAATCTGCACAAATTAAAGCTTTACACCAAATAAATAAGCATATTAATTATTGTTAATTAATTATCTACTTCAATCCAAATAAAATGGCATGATTATACAGTGCCAAGAGCTTTAGCTTTGATTGAGCTTATAAAAGCACATTACCTGCATGTGCTTTAAGTAAATTTAATGAAACAATCTAAAATTCTAAGCTATTTACATATGCGACAATAAAGTTGATGTGAAAACTATAAACTTAAATTGAGAATTTCCTTCGTTACATAAATATAGTACTTGATTTATAGTTTTATTTGATTTTCATTGCATTTAATTGAACTTTTAATTGCATTTAATTAGTTAACGGCATGCAAATAGCTGCAAAGTCACGATATGCTTTTAATTAATTAATTGGCTTTTTAAATATTTGTAAAGTTTAATGGAACTTTCAAGGGCACATCACATAGAAAGCCAAACATTCAATTACCTTGACTTGTAGACTCCACGTGCTGTTTCGGAAACGGAAAACTAAAAAGCCAAATTAGTGAAAAGAACCAGTTTATAGAAATTTAAATGTTTGAGCATTTGGATAACATAAGTATAATGATGGAACTGAATTGCAGGAAGTAATATTAATATTCCCATTATGCCGAGAAATGATCTAAGATCTAGTGAAGTCTAAACAGTGAATTGAATTTAATAAAATACATTTTGACTTCTAAGTTGTTGGATAGAAAATCAAATCATATCTCAACATTCAAACCTTTGTAAAACTGAACAGATTTTCAAGCGGAATGTCATTTTAATCGTGATTTAGAATCTTACTTCAATCTGCATTCAAATTTGTATTAAAGTGTTACCCTTAGTATTTTTTAAATCATATTTACTTGTATAAATCAAATTGGTAAGAAATACTACCTACCTA
Source organism: Drosophila recens (assembly GCA_037043495.1). Lineage (NCBI taxonomy): Eukaryota > Metazoa > Arthropoda > Insecta > Diptera > Drosophilidae > Drosophila > Drosophila recens. Next base: position 5,987 of record JBAMBJ010001308.1, on the reverse strand, counting down.
TTTCTTAACCCATTCCAGGGTATGATAAGTTGACGTATATTCCAAATTGAAAAAGTGTTGTATGTAGATCATTCTTTAATAATAGATATGCCCTGATTGATATAGGATCAATAAATCAGTCTACAGGTATGTACGTCATCTACGATATAAGGTCCAGATACAGTAAATATTGAACTGACATAATTTATGACAGAACAATAACGTAAACGAGTAAACAAACAACAAAGATGAGAACAAAACTGAAAGTCATATCAGAGATCTCCAGATTATTTGTTGTTGTCCAAGTTCAAATGGAATGGAATCATCTTTGGATTCTATCACGGAACTGCGTCATCTGATCAAGTGGTCAGTAGCACTGGAGACTGGAGTGGGCTTTGGAGTTCTCATTTAAGATTCCAATTGAAAGCAAATGTCGAGTGTAAAGTCAATATGAATAGTTTATGTAAAACACTCGCATTTTGTGGACAAACAATATTATGTAAAGGGTAAAAACAAAACGGTTTGACTGGTGAAAATTATCTGATGAGCACGTAAAAGTTTTTATCTGTTGATGATGATCTTGGATATCTGATCGGTTGATCGTTGATCTCGGGGGAATTCCAGTTGCTAAAAATCAGCATGACTAAAATAAAAACGAAGATCGAGCTGGTTTTTTGTTTGTTATTGTTGTTTGAAATCTTTTCAACTTTTGTTTTATTTTTTGTTTTTTCGTTGCTTTCTTTTTGTTTGCAGCCTCATTGTTGTTGTTTGAGACTGAACTTTTGACTTACAATTAGAATAAATAATAGATATTTAAATAGTTACAGACTAAAACAAATTCATGAGTACAATTTGGAAATTAGCTAAGTGAGAAGAGTACAAATATCACACGATCAAAATCGGATTTTGATTTTGATACCAATATCAATGTTAAAATTAAAATATAAAGCTAGAGGATTCAGTCAGAGTTTGGATCACAAGCATCATCAGCACACTCGGCTCTAAATGAGATTGTCATCCCGATATTTGTGCTGCTGTGTATGTGTGTGTGATTGGCTGCCAATTTTACTCTCGATCCAGTCCAGATAGTGGGTGACACGGGTAAAGCCACCGGGAACACTTGTCCGATCACAGCCGCCGCCAGCTTCACCATCGGCGGGTCCAAAACTCGTGATGCCCACGAGCATCTGGGTGCCCTTGAGGACCAGCGGGCCACCTGAATCGCCCGTGCAGACAGTCTCCTGCTTGAGTCCCTTGGCGCACATGACGCCAGCGGTGACCACATCGTACTCCTCGGCACAGTCGGCATTGGATATCACTTTCAGTTCGGTGTATTGCATGGCATCGGAGCTGGTCATCTCCACGGTGGCACCCCAACCGCTGGCCACCACACTCATGCCGGTAAACTGATCCAGACGCTGTTTGGTCGGCAACGTTGCCGGACGGATGCGGGATGTGAACGTCACGTCCACGGGCAGCTTGACCAGCGCAATGTCATTGGCAGCCGTCTCGGGATTAAAGCGCTCATGGACGATAAACTTATTGGAGCGCAGCACAAGGCCACCCAACTGTTCAGTATCCTCCATGCTCCGGGTGCCCAGATACACGTCGAAATGTGTCACGCCCATGGTGCAATGTCCGGCGGTGAGGACCCAACGCTTGTCCAGCAATGTGCCGCCACAGAGGATGCGCTTGCGCCACAGCTGCTTGCCAATGAGCATCACTTGGTAGGGGAACTTTTCGATCTTGCCAAACTTGGACTGGCCGATGGCGTAGCCAGTGCTCGATCCGATCAGACACAGCATCAGCAGCAGGATGAGTCCGAGAGCGAAGCTCAGTGTGTGTATATTTGTGTTTGTGTGCATTGTGTTTGTTCTAAAGTTGCACTTGTCACTTGTTGTATTATTTGTTGTTTTAGGCACTGCACTCGACTAATAAAGTAATCAATTTATTCACTTCTAGATTTTTGTTTGCTTCTGCGCGCTTCAAACGTTCGCTTCAATTTAAATCCATTCTGACGATGTCGTGATATTTTATACGTCGCCTCATCATTTGCCGGTTATCTGTCTGAGCTGAGAGCGCCGCTCTCTCATCCCCGTTAGCTTTGCCGCTCTTCGTCATTTACTTTGTTGTTGCGGGAGAGACGATTGTAAATGTTTACGGCGAGAGACGCGATTGGCTCACGGCGAGAGACGATTGAGGCGAGAGTTGACGATGAGTGGATGATGACGATGTCGTCTTCTGAGGTAGCTTGTTATTATGACAGCAAACAAGTCGTAAAAGCTTGTTTTAAACTTTGTTTTATATCAAATATGGGCATATAGAACAACTCTTATCGCTGGCCAGAGTTCACAATGCTTTCCTGTTTGTTTTTTTTTTAGTCTAGGCTGGGAATATGCGTAAGTTTTACACAAATTCCAAGAAAAACATTTAATTCTACAATGGTGAGGCATTCTGTTGGATAGACAAAAGAACAGGTATTCTCGACTGGTGCCATCTAGCCGGAGAATTTGGTGAGAAATACGTTTTTAATTATGCATATGGAGAGTTAAAAACTCTGAACGCACATTTTTAAACAGTTTATTTTCAAATAAATATATGACAGTTTATTTGTTTTCGAATTTCATCTTTTGAAAGTGTATTCTTTTGCGCATTTTCGCTGATAAACAACGGGGACTCCGTTTAAATGTTATCTTTTATTTTTGTTTGTTTTTGGCGCCATTCGGATTTGTATTTATAAATTATTAATTTACGCCTCGGTCACAGACTTAGCGAGAAATGTTGTTAATTTCGGGCGCAACTTTCATGCGAAATTCAGTTGAACCCAAAGATGAATCAATATTTTTGTTATTATAAACAAATAATATGCAAATTAAGTTCTAGTTTCTTATTATTATCTCCCAATGCTGACTCAATAAATGTTTATTTATCTGGCTTTAAAAATATTTTCAGTAAATTTTCCAGTTTGATTTTAACCTGCGCAAAAAAAAGTAAATAAAATCGAAATGGAAGTTAATTGATTTGGCGCCAACTTGGAATGTTGTTAATGTGTCTACCGCATTAATTAAATAACCTAAATAAACAAACAACAACAAAACAATACGAAATGAAGCTGTTTTTACTTTTAACTCGAATATTAGATGTCGTTGTGTTCATAGAACTCTTAAAATTAATTCACACCTCTACGGATAAACAGTTCCATTGCTGAAATATCAAAAATTTAAGAAAATCAATTGGGCGTTAGGTGTGAAAAATACTAACTATCTAGATACAAACTTGTTTATAGACGAACTCTTGACCTTTCTAATTCCCTTAGCAACGAAATTGTAAACTTGAATTGTGAGATATTCAAATCATAAGAGTTAAGAATCAATTTTAAAGCTAGATTCCATCGAGAATCTAGAAAATCGCTTCCCGCTTTTATTTTGATTAGATTGTTGAGCTAATTCAGTCACCAATTAGTTTTCGGCACATCATAAAAAGTTATAGCTTTTGATTTGAACACATTATTCATTTTTAAATAAGTCTAGAACTGGTCGATCGGGCTGCAATAAAAAATCAACATTTAAACCTTAACGATTTTAAATAATTTAAATTAATGGCCAATGTGATATTAAGGCAATTGTGTGCAAATACCTCAGACAGAAGTCAAAAAGATTTATTTCAAATTCAATTTAAATACTATGTAAATATATGCAAATCACTTGATCGGGAAACACCCGCCAAATTTTTGTATGTAATTTTTTGTTATTTTTTCAACAAAGTTCAGCGGCTCGAAGCTGGCGCCAAAAATCTTGTTTACCTTGCGCGAGAAAGTAGTTGACCTTGACGGATTTGGCGGATTTTTTGGATATTCCGGGGATAGAAATTGGAACAATTGACGCTTTACACTGTTCCGGAGTGTATAGATCTTCTTGTAGCATTGGCAATGGAAGTGCGTTAACCCCAGAAGTTGCAATTAATTAAATTTAATTGGACACGCCCCCCAGAAACGAACCTTGACGTCAGTCTGAAACGCAATTTATTTGATTTGAAGCTAAACAAATTCATTAAAAACCATCCATAATGAATGTGTATGATAAGCAGAAGCTGTCGCGTAGAACCAGTAGTCAACATGACAGCAATTTGGGTACTCCCTTACTCCCTCGCCTCCAATCTCTATCCCCAGGCCAATCTTCATCTCAAACAGTTCCAAGATGAAGACATGCTTTCGAAAATGTTTATCTGCGATTTTGGCAAAGGTAGATCCGGTTGGGTCGGTTTCATTTTATGCTCAAGACCCCAAAGCTAAATCAAATTCTGATTTTGTTCAACAACAAAAAAACAGCAGAAGAGAAAAACAAAAAAAAAAAACATAAATTAAAGGAAAGAAGAAAGAGCCGCTAAGAAACAGGCAGCAGTCGAAGCGTTTCGGAATTCCCAAAAACTAAAATACTGGGCCAAAAGCCAATAATAAACTTCCATGACGATACGCTTTATGTGTTTGTAACAAACAAACAAACAGACTGAAGTTCAGACCGCGTTTATCATTAGTCAAAAATGATGATCGCCCCCCGAAGGCAAAGAAATTAGAATTGATTGGCGCCAGACGGCTGCAGTTATTGTCTTTAAACTTTTAACTGGTAATTCCCAAACACATGTGCGATTCGCTTATCACAAGCTCAAAGAAAGTCGTTAAAACGAATCATTCAAATTAATTTGCGTTTAATCAAATTCGAAGCCAACAAGTTTTAAAATTAAATGAGTGTTATCAAACAAAGCGCAGCTTCGACAAATTTGATAACTGTTCTCAATAGATAAAGTTGGAAACCCGCATTTAGACATTAAACGTGTGCTAGTAAAACAAATTCTAATTTTTACTGTTTTTTTTTGGAATTTCTGTGTAAGCATTGTTCTCGTTTATTTGGTTTTTTGTGGCGTCGCGACGCCAACAGAGATCGATACAATTAATTATCGATCGCAATGAATATGCCATTTAAAATTTGCATTTAAATTAGAACTGTCAAAATAAACGACAGAGCTGACAATATAAAAGAGAGAAAAAAAAACAACACTATTAGGCAAAGTTAAATCCGCATTAACGAATTAAGTTATGCAACAAAAAATGGATGACAAAAACATGCACTAACATGGAAAATTATGGTCCCTTTTTTAAGGTAGTTAGTATATTTATAATTTATTGTTTACAAAATCAGACATTTACTACGTTGAGTCAACCGCTTCGAGCTACTGTGGGCAAACAGAATCGAACGCCCGTGTCATGTCACTGAACTTCACTCAAAACAGAAACGCATTTTGTCGGAACAGGATTTTGAAATTTATGGCTATAATCACGAAATGTCATGCAGCTGTTCGCAGACTGCAACGATTGTTAACAGAATTTGTGCATTTCATGAATATTTTTAACTAATTATTGTCTGTTTATTGCTCACACGGCGCAATACTTAAGAATTATATTTACATTTGTTATTTAAGAATAAAATTAAATCGATTTAATTGTTTTGTCACTGATCACATTTCAAATATTTAGTATGGCGCTTAACGGAAAGAAGTAAGGCTGCCACCCTGTTCAAAGAATCGATTTACACAATAAACATTGCTCATTTAGGTAGGTGAACATGTTCACTTGATCTTTTTTTCTAGGTGAGTCAACTCACTCAGATCGCTCACTTGTTCAGTTGGTCCAAAAAAAAAAAAGGTGGCAGCCTTGGCAGAAGGTTCAAATTGACCGAATTTAACTCTTTTCAGAAAAAGAGTTAAATATTTACATTTTATTTTTTTCACAATAAATATTGAAGCTAGAGCTTTGAAACTTTCACAGGAGGCTTTCTTATATTTTTTAAATTTTTTTAATTTTTTTTTAGAATATTTTACTAATTTGTTAATTTCTTCACAACGCAAAGGCTGACGTTTCCCAATTCAATTTTAAAATTAACTTTATGAATTTACAAAACTTATTACGTTCTTGCTTTTTTCAATTTGTACTTACAAATTTTTTAATAATTTTT